>VZUI01047847.1:0-45246 GCA_013401135.1 Cettia cetti | reverse complement strand
TTTTTATTTTTATTTTTATTTTTATTTTTATTTTTATTTTTATTTTTATTTTTATTTTTATTTTTATTTTTATTTTTCTTGTAGTGGAAAACATATAACATCTGCCTGCGTATCTGAGCAGGGAGTTTGGCTCCTTCCATTCATGTCACAGCAAGACAGAGCATCTCTCAGACAGGATCATTTTCCTCCTCTTTCAAAGCACCACTGTCTGTGAGCGTGCCCCAGCTCTCCCCTCACGCACTTTGTGCTGACAGAAAAATCATCTCCATCTGAAGCTGCTCAATCCCCCTGCAGCTACAGCCCCCTGTGAGCTGAGGCTGCCTTCCCCCCGCTCCCTCACTTACAGATGACACATCCCATCTCATTTATATTATTGAAATGATTTCCATGGGGTCACCTTCTGCTTCACGCCTGAAATGATATAGAAAATTAAGCTCTTCCTCTTGTGCCACTTGGATTTAAATTGTAGATTTTAAATCTGTCCTCACTTCTCGATCCTTTAATTTTTCACAGGCAGTGCCACTGCAGTGGCAGCTCCTAATGACTGCATTAGATGTAAAAAAAACCCAGAAATCATAGGCATCAACTCATATGATGTTATGATGAGTGAGGTGGATAATAACAAACATGCAGTACTCCAGTCACCCACTGGGCCTCTTTCCATCTTCTTCACAGCAAACCTAAACAACCCACTGTGTGGAGTATGAAGAAGGTTGTATCAAAAGAACATCTGCACATTAGCCTAGTGATTAGCTTGTAGAGTAGCACCCAGTGGTGAAAGGGCTTTTATCTTCCTTTCCACACACAAAAATGATGTGTCACGTGAAGGAATGCTTACAATGAAGTGAGACCTGATGTCTGTTGTGGCTTCTCAAGCATTTAATCAAAAATATTTCCTTGCAGGTGAGTTTGGCAAAAGGCATTGGGCTGTTTAAGGTAAAGTGCTGGACTTTTTTAGGAAGTGTAATTGTAATTACTGTGTTTCACAGGCAAAAACGCTGCAAGGAATGAGTAATTCTTGGTATGGGATGCAGACAATATAGTAAATATGCAAACCAATATTTTGGAAATTGTGCCTATCACTTAAGCTTGATTTAAATGTGTGAATTCTTTGCAGCTTTCTGGTGTTTCCTAGTCTTTACCATTGTCTTTCTTTATTACAGGTCGGAAAGAAGCTGCTGCCATATGGAGAGCTGGAGCAGCCAAGAGTTACATGCACCAGCAATGCACTATTCAAAGCATTTAGAAGCTGCCAGTCCTCATGGTCCCCGACCAAAGCTAGCCTTTGTAACAGCACCATTAGGTTTTTTTGCTTCTTTTCCCAAGTCAGATGGTGTTGGCACTGTCTTGTGAAGAACACTGGGTCAGATAGTCTGAGGGGTTACTCCTGATGGCAGTTGCTGTGCTAAATCAGATGCAGCTGCATCCTCAGTTACATTCAGTTTAGGGGACAGAATACACCTCTGCATTTTTTCACTGTGTGCAGCACAGGTCTGGTAGGTCTCACCTGAGTACTGGAGCAGGATGGAAGAAAGGAGGAGCTTTTGCTCTTTCTTTTGGCAAATGACTGAGCTATTCCGCAGAGAAGCCCGCATAATAAAAATTAATCCAACTCTTTCACAGTGACTAGTGACTAAATACACAAGTGTTTAAAGAAGCACTGGGCTATCTGTTCAGCCTTCCTTGCAGCATATCCTTCTACCCAGAGCATACTCCAGAATGTGGTTGGGGAGTGAGATGGGTCAAAGACACTGGAAAGATGAAAGTTATTGGATTAGCATTTTTGTCCTAGGGCTGTAATAGAAATCTTTAGTAAGCAAAGCCCAGGCGTGAAAATCACATTGTAGCTTGAAGATGAAGTCCAATTTTGAGCTGAAATTCACTCCCTCTCAAGGCCAAAGTATGCACAGAGACTCTGTAAGTCTTCTTTTCAGGGTGTTAGCAGCACACAGATCCCTCTGCTGGTTCCTCTGTACGTGAATGAATTGGACCCAGGGCACAAGCACACGCTCATGTTAGAGCACTGCTGTAGGTCATGTTTGAGGACAGCTTTACCAGCTCCAAAATAAAAGATTAAAAGAAAACCTGACCGGAGGAGTGCTGACACATTCTGAAAATTTAGAGGTGAAAGGGATCTGGAGTCTTTTAATAAACTGTTATAAAAGTAAAATTGCAGAGTACCACTCTTCTGCGTGGAAACCTCAAGTCATGTTCCCAGCTTTGAATCTAACTTGTGGACTGTTTTCCTCTTCTGTTTCCTTTTACAAGACATAGTGATATTCTGCCTTGTAAAGAAGGTCCATGCAAACACCTCCCAGCTGCAAACATCTGATTCTGCTGATGGAACTCTTATGGACAAGTTTATGCTACAGAACATCTCTTCAAATAGATAGCAGATGTATTATGAGACTGTGATAGCTATAGTCCAAGCCTTTCAACTGTAGCTTTGGTTCTAGGATCAATAACTTCTGTAGGATTACCCACCCAAGTGGTCTTCGTTTTCTAGTCGCCACACAATCTGCTCAAGGACAGTCTCCACAAAGAATAAGGAATGGAAT
Source organism: Cettia cetti (assembly GCA_013401135.1). Lineage (NCBI taxonomy): Eukaryota > Metazoa > Chordata > Aves > Passeriformes > Sylviidae > Cettia > Cettia cetti. The sequence continues at coordinate 42,688 of VZUI01047847.1, read as the reverse complement.
AAGGAATCACAGGCAGCACTCCGAGACCAGGCAGCCTCAGGCAATAATGCCCCCTACTGATATTTGAACAATTCCAGGGGAAAGAGATGTCTCAAAGAGCTGTCAGTGGCAGCAAGGCTGATAAAACCAGCAAGAATGCATGTGAGGGGTGCAGACTGGCACCTTGAGGCTCCCAACAATTAAATGCATAGCATGGAGGAAAGTAACTGCTCAGAAAAAATCGTATTTTGAGAAAAGGCTGGTTTGAAGATCTTGTATTTTAGGGTGAAGGAGTCTCAGTAGCTGAAAGTTAAAATTTGGCATTTCAGCTGCCACAGAAGCCCATGGACTGTCTCATCCAAGCCAAGGGAGCTGTGGGCATGGGCTGCTTGGGAGCTGTGGGGGCACCAAGAGCACAGCTCACACCAAGACGTTTGCAGACCCACATCATGGTCAGTACTACCTACAGACCATGGTCACCTAACTTAGAGGGAAATTGAGATGAGAGGGCAGTGACATGAGTAAAGGTGTAAGCATGTACGGGTAGGCAAATTACTTCCTTTCTAATTAGGGTTTCTGTAATGCCTGAGTCCTCTTACCAGCCCACCAGTTATAATCCTTTACAGCCAAATGCTGACAGCAATTTCATTGCCTATGAACCACTACTTGCAACAGCTTTACAGCTTGAAATTTGGCATTTGAAACTCGGGTTGTTCTGTGTTATGTTCCATTGTTGTGTATAGAGCAGGTGTTTCCAGTGCTTCCAAGAAAAAACATTTTATATTTTATACTGAGTATCTGTAGCCTAGGAGTTACAAACATGTATTTTTAAAATTAAAATAAGGCTCAGGTTTTTGAGCAAAAAGACTGCTGCTTAGTTTCCTCATCTTCCCAGGAGCAAAGACAGCCATTCTGCTACATTCACTGAGAGCCTTGGCTTGGAAGAGCACTCCTGTAAGCTTCCTGTGAGGTGCAATTGACTCTGTAGCTCAGTGGAAGCTGCTGTACTTCCATCCACACACCTTCAGCAAGCCTTAAATCGTCCTAGGAGCCACATCTGTGCAAAAAACCACAAGGATGAGTATGTCATTTGCTTGTCACATGTGTATCCATGGTCTAGGAGGGAAGAACAGCTTCCTCAGCAGCAGAAAAGCTGTTTGCTCTCTGGTGATCAGGGTGAGGAATTTCAGTCAATATAATCTTGTGGACTGGGAGCCCCAGGGCAAGAGACAGGACCTGGTGAGTTACTTCCTACTGTAAACACAGCCTGTGTTTCCAAGCAGCTTCTTCCTGCCTATAGACTTGCTTAGAGAGTGAAGGTAACTTCCTGCTAACTTTGCTGTGGCAGCCTGTCAGCATCAGACGAAGACAGCATTTGCAAAAATAAAGACACCTTAAGAAATCTGAAAAGTGAGGTGGGATTTTACTGTTACCACTACCCAAAAAACCACTATGTATCAGTGTGCCCTTGGGAATGCATTCAGACAGCAAAATCCAGTTTCCTTATCATGTGCAGTAAACACTGTGAAGTTAAAACCCTTGGTGGTTTCTTAAGCTTTTATAGCTGGATTTATGTCAGCAAAATAGCATTGAAAGTATATTCAAGTGGTTATTATGCACCACTCTGATCAGGCCACATGAAGTTGTATCTGGCACCTTGTATGCAAAGAAAATCTGCTTTTGATGGAAACTAATGCATGGTTAATTTGCTACATTAGCATGTGACAATTAGTACGCAGGGCTTATGATGTATTACAAGTACATCTTAGTATGCATGCATGCAGATAGACACACAATACATCAGCGTGTTAAATGCAGGCATCTCTAGGACAGAAGGTGATATAAACAAATCTAAGCAGAAGTTTTGGACACAGAATGAGGGCTGCATAATAAGTGCCTCAATTTACAGTCCAATAACATATTATATATTCCTGCACACACCCTGAACAGTGTGCATATATTAAAATCTCTAATCTGTCTACCTTCATATTAGTGAATATATTAGGACTTTCTGTGGTTCTTTCTTTTTAAATTGCACAATCCAGGGTCACTTAAATAGTTGCAGATTGAAAATGAACACTGTGGCTGTGTCAGAGCAGGACATCTCATCACTCTCAGTTTTGTGCATCTGTAACCATGGTGACTTTGTGTCTGCAGCTTTCCCCAGCCTTGGTGTAACCTGGGGTGGATAAAGGCATGCCTCTCTATCTGGTGTGGATGTCACGTACAGGATCTCTTAGGATACATTTTTAATTACTATGTTCTCTTAATTACTCCTCCTGATTTCCCTGGTGAATTGCCTTTCTCGAGTTTCAGTGACTCATTGTGAAACCAAGTGATATCTTTGCTCTCTTCAGTCACGAAAATTCATCCCAGACCTCTGCACCTTCTCAAGGACAGCACTTGGCTGAAAAGCAATGCAACCTGGTGCTTTGTGCTTGTGGCTACTCAGCAAATGTGGTGTTTTACAAGTGCAGATATCCTTCCTTTGGCTGCTGGCCTTACCAAACCACACTGGAGAGTGTGGCTGTCCTGTCCAAAGTGGCGTTTGAGGTCAGCCCTGCTTTGGCTGCAGGCTGGCTGAGCTCAAGGTGGGCTCCACCACATCTCCTCTCAGAGAGATGCAAGGACTGCATGGTGGTGACCCCAGCAGACGTGCATAGGTGGCACATGGTGGGCTGTAAGGACAAGAGAAGCTCTCATCACCCCCTTGGCAATTTGGTCCCCACCACAGCTGTCAGGCACTCTGGAGATAGATTAATAGGCCTGTGGGACATGGTGCCATGGAAAAGCTGTCTTGGTGTTCAGGAGGGAAAGCTATGGAGTGCCCAGCTCATATATACCACTCTGGGATCTACAGGCAGCAGTCTGTAAGTCTGCAGTGTGTAAATCTCACCAGCTCCTGCTGAGAGGGGACTTAGTCAGGCAGTGTCCCCTGTCACCACAATCTTTTTAGATTGCTCTGCTACAGCGCAGTGTGCTGGGACCAAAGAGCTCTGGATTTAGCCTCTTATTTGACAAAGTACATTGCTAAGAACTGTGATTTATCCCTTTTGATCAATCACGTCTCCTGGTGTGTTAAATCCACCCCTGGGCAGGGCAGCACAAGCCCTGCACCCCGGGCAGGCGACACAGACCATACACACATTTTACGGCCACACAGCACGGGATTGAGCAGCTGGGAAGGGGCAGTGCCAGATTGTAGGGGTGTTTTATCTCCCAGTATACATGGGGGGCTTGTCTTCAACTTGGCCTTCATGAGCTGGGAAGTCACCTTTCACCATAGATTAATCAGCATTTAACAGAGCACCCATGTATTCTTCCACTTAAACTGCACTAAACACAAGCAGTAACTGCACTATTTCTTTTTTTCTACCTGGGCAGTAATAGATCTTCTCTTCATGAAGTCATCCTTAGCTGAGCCATCTCTGTAAATAGCTGAGCCGTTGAGGTGCATTATTTATCACCGTCAGATGTTTAGCACACGAAACCGAGCAGCGGGCGGCAATCGGATCACCTTCTCGCTCAGATGGGATGAGGGGGATTTATGGTCAAAAGCTGTGCCATGGAAAGAACACACAGTACTTGTTAATTAAGGACAAGCAGTTGAGGACCAGTACTGCTGCATTTCTGACAGAGGGCAGCATTGAGTTTTTTATCGTATAAAATAAAACCTCAACAAAGCACTTCTTGGCTCTCCAGTGATTGCGCAGTTCAGAAAGAAGAGAAGCTTATCACTCGCATCTTTCAAAAAACTGTGCTATCAACTGGCTTTTAACTAAAATTTCCTTTTAAAGCTGGCTATTTTTTGAGACCGTTTTGGCGGAGGGAGGGCAGGGTCAGGGTTGTTTGCTCACAGCTTCATGAAAAACGCTGCTTTCTAGTCTGCTGCTTGCCGGGCCTTTGCTGCTTCTCCTCTACCCAAGGCCATGAAAGTCACCAGAACTAGATACTGCCTGGGCAGCCTTGTAAGGGAAACATGTCCTGTAACACCCAGCTGTTCCCCTGTTTTGGGGGCCTGTGGAAAGGAAGGATCTAGGGGTGCTCAGAAATCATCTGGGGAGCCACCAGCTCTTGCTGCAGACAGCAGTTTTGTGAACCAGCTTTGGACTTGAGTCCCTTTCTCACTAAAAGCCTCTGTTTTCTCCTGAGTTTTAATAAGACCAGAGAGCTGTGAGGACATCCTTACAGCTGCAGCAGGAGGGGATGCTGCTGAATGGTACCCTGGGCAAAGGGCTGGACTCAGAAAGCTTTGAAGGGAGGATTTAGCTGGTGCAGTGTTTACAGACACTGTCTCTGACTCTCTGTTTTCTATTAGAAACTCATCTTTTTTTTTTTTCCCTGCCAGCAAGGAATCAATTAATTTAATTCCTGAGCAATGTAATTTATGATTAGAAACAGTCCCTTATGTGGGAATTTATAACAAAGCCTGTATCTAACTTTCTAGTGTTCCCAGCCTGTTGCATTTCTGGGCTCTGGCTGCACCTCCATTTGTAATTGAAAGGAGGCAATTCCTATATGAAATTGCTAGAAGAGTGGGTGCAACATGAACTTGAGCGGAGAATTGGAAGCTTGCCCACTTAGGAGACATTTTCCAGTAAATGTGGATGTTTCCAAAAAACAGTGGGTGTGAGAGTGTGTGTGTTATCTGCTGCAATACCGCCTCCCTGTAGGCATCTTCATTATAAGTTTGGGAGAGAACTGCTGCATATTCCATCTTTGCCCTGTCTAATTGGTATTCATTCATTCTCTAGTGGGCTTAATGTTGCTGTCTGCACAGGGGAAAAAAATTAAAATAACAAGACAAGGAAATAATAGAAGAAGTAGGTGATTCTTTTTTAAACCTTTCTTGTGAGTAGAAGACAAGGAATCATTCGTCCCAAGCCTTTGTTCTGGGAGCCTTCGGCACAGCAGTTGTCAGAGCAGGTTGCAGGAACAAGGTATTCAAATGCCTCAGAATACATCTATAAATCATGTCACCACTTTTCTCTGCAGGAGCCAAAGAGTAGGAGGGAAGAGAGATGAGAACAGCCAACAGATCAAGCAAGCAACCTTCGGAGGAGACATCAGCCCCACCATGATCCTTGGCATGATGTGAGCATCTTTGAGGGTTCCTGTAGGTAGTTTTATTTGTCTAAAATAGGATGGACCCTAACCAAATATTTATGTGTCTCTCCAGTGGCTTTCAAAATATTTAAAGTTCTTTGCTCATGTGGACTGAAAGTCTTCAAAGGAGCACAAGTCCTCTTGACTTGCAAGATGATATGAGCACCTATGTCACATGTCTGCTTTAGAAATACTTCTTGCAAGGCAGGCAGATGGATATTGTCCAGCTGTCCCAGAAGGCAGAGGTTGTGCAGCCACTCCAGGGCAAAGGATATTTGGACAATGAAAGGGAAATGAGGATATTCCTGCTTCGCCCAGCCCTGATTGCTTTAGGAAGGATGCAAATGTCTCTACAGATTTACCTGGAGGTCAAACAGGACCTGATCAGGCCACGGTCTGCCAAGGGAAGCTCAGCTAGGTTGTCAGGTCTCACAAGCTGCATATGAGGGTCCTGGGGCTGCTCGGTGCTCCTCTGCCATAGGCTAGGGTCAGGCAGTGGGGTTGCTCCCCAGCCCTGGTATCCCTCATACCACACAGCCAGACAGCTTAACATGGGCACTGCTGACTGTCTGTGGAGCTGGTGGCCAGTCACCATGGGGGGAGAGGCTGCTGTTCCCCCTTCGGACTCCTTGGGCCCATTGTCCCCTTCCACCCCTGCACATTGCCAGTTACTGTCTTTCTGCTGTAATCTCTGCCAGATCTCACTCCATGTCTGGTCACTGCCTGTGGCCCGAGGTGTGTCACTGGCTACCATTGCTGTCCTTTTGATCACTGCCCACTCCAGGAGAACCTTGAACAATTGTGTGCTCAGAGCAGCATAGCATTTTGGCTGTAGCTGCCAATAGTTTGCCTAGTTTGCAAGGGATCTTTGTCTGGCTGAAATCCTTGCAGGTCTGCTGCTTTCACCTATGGAAAGCAGTATTTGTACATGGAGGTTAATGACAGGCTTTTTGGGTCTGGTTTTATGGGCTTTTAGGTGCTGTGCTTCATTTGTGCCTTCATCTCCCCTGTCTGCCTTTCTATAAATGCATGTCTGGGATGTGGAGTGAAAAGTTGTTGAAGCTCATGTTAGCCACACCATCTCCTTATGTGCCTTAACTACTCCACCTCAAGACTACCTTAGGACAGCTTAAATTTGAACCTGCTTATATTTGTGCCCAGAAGGAGAGCAGATAACCCGCTTTTATCCTGTGAGCTGTGCGGGAATGGAGAGATCAAAGGCACCAAGAGTTCAACCAAGTATAAAACTGTCCATGGCACTACCATGCTGCTGTCTGTCAGATGCATGAGGACTGAGCTTTGCAGAGACCAAACCCAGCAACTCTGTTTATCTTCTGTGCAAATCCAGAATACTACTGGTTATCTTAACCTTAACCTACCAAATTTTAAACTTTGGGTGGAAAGAAACCTTCTGAAGGTGGCAAAGGCTTGCAATTTTGTTGCCAGAACCCTTACATGATCATAGCATTCCAGATGTAGGTCATGTTTACTACATCAAATGCTAGCAAATGGCAACAATACAATTTCAGAAAATAAACCACAAATTTTAAGCAGCAAAGATGCTGTCTTTTGAGCTTCTGTTCTAGATTAAGCATCTTTTAAGCCCCAAACAAACAAAAAATTATGCTTTCCCATTTCACACCTCACCTCAGGATGGCTGAAGCATTTATTGAGTGCTTATAACATACTGTGTGGTTGTAGTAGCAAGCAAAGCAAACTGGGCCACAGAAAAGCTGTAATGTCAGAGGAAAGCAAAACAGCACCATTGAGCACAGGATTTCATGCCTGGAAGTACAACCCTCAAAATTCACACTTGGAAAATGTGGAGGCTGCGCAGTCCAGTCCAGCACCAGGCCTAAGGGTAGGGTACAAACCTTTAGCAGACAGCAAATCACCATTTTGTATATGAGCTGACTCCACACCAAGATGGGGAAAGCCTTGAAAGTTCCTCCCCTGGCCAGCCCAGGCACGTGGTTGTGTGTTTCATCCTGCCTGGCATTCAAGTGGTGAGTGCCAGCAGGAAAGTGTGTAAGGGCATTATGCCAACTTCCTGAGAACATGCCACTGCTTCTTCACCCTGCAGCCAACAAGAGCAATCACCTTCAGTGCAACAAACCCAGCTTTGCCTCTGCAGGTATGTCCCTCATGTGCTCTGGGTGCAGGGCTTTGCCTCTGCAACCTGCTGGAACGGGTGTGCCAGCATAACTGGGAGATACTCAGACACAGGACAGCTTAAGACAATGGAAACAATGGGAAAGAAGAAGGAGAAAAAATCGTCGGAGGGAAACATCTGTTCTCTTTACCATTAACTACAAGTGGTACTTTTTAATTATTGAGATGCTGGAGCTGGCAGAGGTTGTGAATTGACTTGGTAATTATTTAGAAGAGCCCCAATTGCTGGCAAGGATTCCCATGTAGTCATTTTCCAACTGGATAGAGGGAAAAATAAACTCTTCAAGTATTTATTATTATTACAGTCTGTCAATTATGAAGATTTATTCATTCCTGGTAAGCTACCTTGAGACTTGGCTTTATCACTTCACTGCTGCTGCCACAACACTATTATATATGTGAAAATGTGAAGGTGAGGCATGCTTTTTGAAGTTAGACACAATTCATCTTCCTGAGTTTTGACAGCTCCCCACCATGTACAAGATAACACTGTCTAACACACCGACCATGGCATTACAGCCTGCTTTTTTCAGGTTTGATTCAGCACAGCTTCTTAGCTTCCACACTGTAACATCTTTAAGTGAGTGGAAAGTGCAATGAGACTCAGGTTTAGTGTTTTCCACGGCTGTCCAGAGTGCTGTATAAAACACCCTGGTCCACTGGGCTCATGTGCTGCTGAGGTCATATTTAAGCCCATTGAAATTGGGATTTCAGTTAGTAAATTCCCCATCTTTCAAGTCAGTCAGATCCTGAATTTATGGTAGGTTGACCAAGATCTTTAGGAAATGTGGGGACATTGGTGTTTTGTTCTGTGTAGCTCGTTTAAGCCTGTTCATGGATGCAACAGAGGCTCAGCACGAAGCTATTGTCTTCTGGTCCAAGAAGGAAGTGGCTTATGATGCCATTTCCCCCGGGATTTGTGTCCTTTCCTTTCCCCTTCCTTTCCCATCCATTTCCTTTCCTTTCCCTTCTTTTCCTTTCCCTTTCCCTCTCCTTTTGTTTAAGAAAAAAGAGCAGCAACCATTTATGGTTTTGTTGAGTGAGGGGCAGATTATTGGGGCAGAATAAAGGAGATAAGAGCATGGGAACCCCCCTCGTTCAGACCTCAGTTGGAGAGGCTATGCCTCAGGAAAACCTTGCCCATCGCTTCCTTCCTGTTTCCCTGTCTGCCTGCACAGCTGCCTGTCACACTGCTTGCACTGCCCCTAGGGTGCACACTCTGGCTGCTAGGTGACTCCAAAATTTGCTTTCGCAGGCTTTATTTTGGGAGCCATCTGAAAGATATGGGCAGTCTGTGAGGATTTGAAGCCCTGCTGCCTTGTGTGTTCTAGCCAGGATACAGAGGGTGCCCAGCACTGAGCCTCGAATGGGGTGGGGCCCCTCCAGTCCCATCCCAAATTAGGGGTCAAGGTCCTGGGTGGGGGACTTGCCATGAAAATGCTCTTTGCAGTCTTATCCCAAACAACTGTGACAATCTGAGGCCATCTGCAGATTTGCCACCTCACTGCTCACCTCTTTTCCAGATCATTAAGGCACGCATCAAACACCACCGGCCTTCCGAAGGAATTTGCGAGTCACTCCTGCAGCTAGCTGGGAAAACAATCCCAGCTCCTGATTTTCAGCCCCCATCTCTGTTTGTGCTGTGCTTTCCCTCGCGTGATGGGGCCATTTCCCAGCCACGGTTATGCAAGGTGTGTTAGTCAGGATCCCTCACATCCTGTGCAGGACCAGGGCTGGAATTTCTGCGTGAGCCTTTGGGGAGGAGCAGGTGCTGCTGCTGTGCTTGCCAGCTTCCCAGCTGTGCTGCAAGGTCCTTGCTGCCTGTGTCAAGGTTGTGCCATGCAACTCTTCCCTAGGCATGGGAGAGGCATTTGGTGAAGTTTCTTCTCTTGCTGCTGGGCTGCTCTGAGGCTTTTTGCAGGAAGCTCTGCTGCACCTGCAATCTGGGATAGGCAGAACCTGGAAAGAAAAGATATAAACAGCAAAACCAGAGTCACTGCCAGGCCAGGCAATTAGTTTTATTTATACAAACATGCCTCCCCACTGTAGTTTTTGCTTCCCTGGCTCATGTTCATTTTCCTTCTTCCTCTCTTCTCAGAACATTGTGGGGCTGTGAGTTTCTCAGCCTTTTCCTCTGGCTGATCACCAGCCCTGCTGCTGGGTCAGCACAAGAACAGTGCCCTCATGCAGCAGCCCCAGATGTGCCCTGGGGGTCTGCACTCTGCACCCCATGCGTCCCCCTGCCCACTAGTTTTGGGGAGCTGCTCCTGAGCCCACTATGAGGGACAGGTAGCTCACTGAACTGCTTGCTGTGCTCTGCAGCATTCCCACTAGGCAAGGTCATCGCTGCCACCTCGAGCCATTCCTCCCACCTGAGGGAGAGGTGTGGGGGAGCCTGTTGGGAAAGCTTCCTGTGTGCTAAACCATGCTCGCTGAAAATACACCATGGGATAGAGCCCTGAGGAGGCAAAACAGCCTGGAGCCAGCCTCAGATTACATCATCCCTGTCCACCAACCATTTCAACGAGAGGCACACAACCCCAGCCAGATGATTTGTACCTTCACACACGGGATGGATGGCAACCGCATCCTTTGCTGCCTTCCCTGGTTGCCAGAGCAGAGACCTGGCAGCTCCATGGTTGGCTGGGGCATCACACCAGATCTCAGCCATGTGCACAGTCCTTTCTTCCCAGCGTCCAGCCACTCAGAGGAGACAGCATTAGGGGGAACAGGTGGCAAAAAACCCCATCACCAGCTGTGGGATCTCTTGGGGTGGTGGGGAGTGCAGAGCCCTGGCTGCAGGTCTCTGCCAGAGGGGGGGATGTTTGCAGCCCAGGGGTGTCAATGTTCGGAGGACTCTCCAGCCCAGCTGGGCTGTATTTTTTTTGGATGCACCAAATGGAAAATATTAGCCTGTAGACAAAACAGACACTGTGAGGAGGAGCACAGGGCGGGATGCCCGCTGCAGGAGCCGGGGCTGGAGCAGCAAACTCCCCACATGGCCAAGCTATGCCAGCTATGGGCTGCTAGGGAGCGATGCTGGCACCATGCCGGGAGTAGCTTTTACTGCTGCAAGTCACCTGGGCACATTCCATAGAAAAGTTTAAAGGTGAAAAGTCCTCTTTGCCTTCCCACAACTTGCTGAGGATGTCAGGGAAGGGTTCAGTGTTCACCCGCCTGTGTCTTCAGAGATAATGGGGAGGTAGCCAGCAGTTGGCCTCCTGGTCTAAAAATGGTTCTCTTTTATAACAAACATCCCACTTGTCTTTTGCAGGTAGTAATCACGAAGCAGGAGGTCTAACACACAAGCAGGACAGGGCTCATCTCCCCATGTGATTAATATAGAGCTGGAACTTGCATCACACTGGACATGACAACCTAGAGCAGCCCCACAGAGACACACAGGGGAAAATCCCAATTCTGGGCATGCTGCTCAGAGCAATTTCCCACAGGACTTTTTGTCTCCTACTTTTAAAAAACCCAGAATTCATTAATTCAGAGCCTGTTTTTCTGTACCATCTGCTTGTGGGTCAGCATAACTGAGAGTACCTAGAGTCAGCTCTCCTGCCACCTGCTCCCGCTGGGTTTTCCTCCTCTAGCAAAGCTTTAACCTTTGGTTTGCAGCCTGCTTAAATGTGGTTCGTTATTAATTGGCTGCAAAAGCAGGGGCACTGCAATGGACTTCTGGAGCTCCTCCCTCCTGCCTGTCTCCTTGCATGACCTGGCCTGGCCAAGCAGGACAGGCAAAGCATGTCTCTGAGCTCAGCCAAGGAGGATTGCAAAGGAGGGCCACACTGCATGGCATCCCACAACCCCTGTGTCCAATGTCCTCTGCAAATCCCCATCCAGATGCCAGAACTGATGGAGGGTCCTCAGGAGGAGGTACTGATTTACTGATTTAGGTACAGCCTTGTTTCTACCTTGCAGGGTGTCAGAGCCTTCCCAATGTTCTGGTTTTACCAAGCTAGGCTATGTCTTGCTCCCTTGCTGACCCTTCCATGTTCAGGCCAGAAGAGACCATCACCATAATCTGGTTTTATCTTCTCACAACTCTGCTGTAAATCTTCACCCAGTGATTTCTGCACTGAGATCACAAACACTGCCAGGGGTAGCACCTGGCTTTTCAGAGGTCCAGACCTGACTCAAAGACTTTGAACATCATTACAAATTTCTTTGGAATCTCTTCAAAAGGCTGTAAATGCTCTCTGTGTCTTGCTCAGATGGGAAACACAGTTTTCTGTGCACCCATCCTGACACAGGGCATGGCACACACCAGCCCCCATGAGAGGCTCCACACCTCCAACGCAGCACCAGTGTGGAACAAAAAGAAAACAGCAACCCCCCCTCTCCCCCCTGTAGAAGACGAGACCCAGATGTTTCCATCCTGGTCCTTTTGGGAAGAAGAAAAGCAGCAGCTCAACATCTGAAATCATAGCCCAGCTGGTGGGGCTGCCAGGCAGGTACTTGCAGTCCAGTGCTCCAAGGCTCCCTCTCCAAACCTGGGGCCAAGTCCTCACAACGTGGGGTGCCTGCACAGCCAACCCCCCTGCTGCTGGTTCCACAACCCTGCTGAGGGACCAGGGGCTGGGGCAAACCCTCCACAGCTCTTCAGGAAGCGCTGGCCATCCAAAACAAACTTAAAACCCAAGCTTTCCAGCTGACCTTCTTTTTGTAGTCCTGGAGAGAACCTTTGGGTACAAAAAACCAGTCCCAAAGACCTAAAAATAACCCTGGCCTTCTTCAACAGGGCAGTTGTATTTTGAGATATGTGGAATATTATCGAACACTGAGACCTCCTGCTAAAACTGTGGAGGAGATGAAAGCCCCTTAACTCCTTTTCTCTTGTCACCTGAGCTGACCTTCAGGCCTGGGAGTGCTTTTATTCCAGCACATTCCAGGACTCAGGCAGTGGCCTCATGCTTCACGTCCTGCTTGATTGGGACAAGGACATGCATTTGTCATTGATGTTCTCTGCTCCTTCTGCGTCAGAGAGCTCTGCTTTGTTTCTCTTCCCAAGACTAGGCAGGGAATATACAAGCAATGTTTAAACAAGCAATGGACATATTATTTTATTGAAATTATATAAAAAAAATAAATTAAAGGACCCTTTTGTTTTATAAACCTGAAGGTTCTGGCTTAGGCCCTCTGACAGCATGCCTTCAGCACAAAGCAAACCTAGAAGAAACATGACAACGAGATATATTAGCAGCTTGAACACTCTGCTCAGTTTAAAGCTATGTGTTATTGCAGGTCTGAAATGTTATTTCTGTTGGATATACAAAACCTTGCTCTTCTTACAGATTTAATTCTTCACTCCTCTCAAGCTTGTCTCCAGCATTAGGTTTTTATGCTTTGTCTCCAGAGTCCAGAGCTCACTCGTCTCACCAGGGCTGATATTGCCATGCTTTGCTCAGCTGAGTGCACCCAATGTTTTTGCCAGTTGCCTGCTGCTGCTCCAACCCTGTTTCAAATGCCCATTTCAGGAAAAGAAACCTGCTTGCCTGGGCTGCAGCAAAAAGAAAAGGCTGCTCTGAACTGGGGGAATGAATAACTGTCCCTTCTTTTCTGCTAGTAACTTTAAAAAACATTAAAATAGAAGGCTCTCAGGGTAGAAAAATCCCCATCACCAGGCTACAGATGCTGCAGAAGGTGGTTTCATTATGAGCAAAGGACATCTGAAAACAGATATTCCTTTTAACAAATACTCCAGCCCAGTCTTGAAAAAAATCAGGTCTGTCACCTGCTCTGCTCACCTATGAATGTTCATTGCCTCCAAATTCAGAGTTTCCTAGATCATTATATTGTCTACAGTGTGGTTGCTGCCTGCAGAGAGCTGCAGATCCCTGACCCCGGCACACACACACACACACACACACACACACTCATGTGAACAACACTCTTTATGGCCACAAAATTCCATGAAAACAGATGGTGCTGTAGTAAAATTATGATAAATAGAGTGATTTACGTACACAGGGAACTCCAGCTCTCATTAAGAATAAATTAAGTAAAGAGGCCCAAGATGCAAGCAGCTCACCAGGCTCCAGCTCCAGGCACTCCCAGCATTGTTGATGCCTAAGTCTGGGATGCTGCTTCAGTACTGCTGAAGCCTAGAACTCCTGATTTGCATTTCATATCTAATTTCAGATAGAGTATGTACCCAGAGCTTCAGTGTGAGCCCATCTCCAACAGAAACCAAAGGAAAAGATGCTTTACTTAGATTTTAAGATTTTGAACTTGAAGCTGAGCCCTGTGGTGCAGGTGTTCCTCCCTTCAAAGCTGGCGCCCAGCTCCTCTTGGTGTGCCTCAAGAGCAGCTGCCTTGCCAGCAGCCCCCAAGCCTCCCATGTGCTCAACGAAGTTGGTAAGGACAAATCACCTCCCCTTTGGCCATGGCCTCCAGGCAGGACTAGCCCAATTATCCAGAATGGGTTGGCCAGTGATGAGCCCAGCATTCCCAGCCCCCTCCCAGGGAGGTTCCAAGGGGTCCAAGTCAAGGACAATAGTGATAGCAGGGATGGTGTGACCATACAGGAGCACACCTCAGCCCACCTCCCCTGCAGACTGCAGAGGGAGGAATAAGCATCCTTTGGGCCTCCTCTGCTTGCTGGGAGTGCTCATAGCCCCTCCAGCAGCTCCTACTGCCAGCCTGGACATGGAGCCAAGAGCCGGAGCAGACAGCCGAGCTCTGGGCAAGGGCTACACAGTGCAGCACCTTCACCTTTCCAGAGGGATTTTGAAAAGGTGGGCTCGGCCAGCCCTTGGCCAGACACAGCTGCTGTACCTGGAAAGACAAAAGCCTTTGAAGAGATTCACTGGTCTGTCTCTGCTCCACAGGGCTCCCCGAGGGCTTGCCAAGGCAGTGTGCCTCTCCTCGTGACCCTTTATGTGTCCTGCGGGACTTGCTTTGGGAGAAAGAGGGGGAGGAAGGATGAAAATCCAAGATGAAGCACAATTAAAGCCACTGGGAACCTGATGAGCCAGCTGGTCCCCAGGCAAGCACCCTCAGGGACCTCCCACAGGGAGCAGGCTCAGGGTTTGCTCTTGCAGCAAACTCTCTGGATAGCCTCTTCCCAGGCAGTACAGCCTGCCTTGCCTTTCCTAACACTTTATTTTCATGATTTTCACCTGTGTGGCTTAGTTTTTGTTCACAGTGTGTTCCCATATGGTTTAATTTGCACCTCTAAAATTAAAACAAGATTCCTCGCTGTTAGGGGGCAGCAGGTCTGAACACCAAGCCACAAAGTTTTCTATTTTTCTGTCCCAATGAGCTTAGTCAAGCTCAGGGTTCCTTGTAGCCCTGGTGCTCCTTAGCCCAGAGCTACAGGAATGGGGAGCTGTGGCAATGCCAGAAAATTTTCATGAAAGATTTTTTATGTGTCATCAAGCTGCACAATTAAATGGCATTGAAAGGTGCCAGATGAGGAACTCGGAAATTTGCATTTAATTTGGTGTGTGGTTGGGTTTTTTTAAAATCCACCATTAATCACTGCTTATGATATTCACAAGGAGAATTTTTTTTTTTTTTTTTGCAAAACTGAGGCTACCATACTCCTGAAGTGGGAAAAAAGGGGCGAGAGCAAGTTAGGAGCCCTGTGACAAATGTATGCAGCATTTCTGGAGTATCCATGTTCTGAAGTATCATTAGAAGGCTGCTGCCTCCATGTGCAGCATGGATGGAGATACACTCAGAGGTCCCTGAAGTGTGGGACTCGTGTAGCTCAGGAGAGACCTTCTCCACTGGGCTTGGTGCTCTGGGTCCCTTCAGCTCCTGCCCTTTCGATGTCTAATTCCAAGAGGGAAAGCTGGCCAAGGTGATTCACTCGGCAGGAATGTCAACACAGCACTTCAGGCTGCAAGGAGAGAAAGCAGCCACTCTGGGCAGCCAGCTGCTGCCAGCCCCTGCCCAGGAGCTGGAGGAGACATCTAGGGAGGGCATGAGGAAAGCACAAGCATACAATGAACCTGTTCCACGGAAATTCCATCCTGTGGCTCATGGACATCACCTGCTTGAGGCAACATCCTTGAGTTTAGTGGCCCTTGAAGGATTTTAATTACTTAAATTTGTACAGCTGCTTTCTGACCCTTGACAAAGCTCTCAGCACCTACACCATCCTGTGCCAACAACCTCAAATGGCAGTCAAGTGCTGAGCCGCTGTTTCCTTCCACTTCTTTTAAACATGCTACCTAATAAATTTACACTATGATTGCAAGCCTGGTGAGAAGGAATAAAAGTTTCTTTCTGTTTCCCTTTCTTTCATGGACCTCCCGCATGCTCACCCTTGCCCTGCAGCCACCTCACTTCCAGTCTGTCCAGCCCATCTCCCACAGAAGCTGTTCCCTGTTTCTGGCTGCCTTTTTTCCCCTCAGCAGTGCAGCATTAGCCATGTTGATCTACCTGAGGCGTCTCACAACGAATCAATGGAGGCACAGGTAGAAGAGCCACATCATTGGGATGATCTGTCTGAGGTCATCATGTCATGCACAGCATTGTCTTTTACAGGGAAAATTGCACCGTTGTCCCCTGGATGCATGCTCAGCCGTGGGGATGATGCTGCTGGACATGACTGGGAGCACACTGGCAGCTCCAGACTGTTTGAGTTCAGCTCCTGGCATGAGTGAATGATGACAGGGATCACTTGGTCCATCTTGGAAAGTAGCACAAGTGAAGAATAGGCAGCATGATGGCCTCAATTTCTCAGTCTTTGCTCAAAGTACCCAGAAAGCAAACACAGAGCCCACACTAGAGAAAGGCTCAGAAACAACCACTGAGGAAATGTTTTACTTCACATCCTGAGCAAAGAATGCCTCTCTCAGGCAGATAAAACAGGCTGGAGGGGGTAGATTCATCTCTTCCCTCTCAGGAGAAGCAGAGGGAGAAGGAGACTTCCTGCTGGGCAACCACTTCCCCTTTTGCCAGCTCCTGAGCATCTTACAATTTTCTTTAATTACTCCCTTTACCTTCTGCCTTTCAGAAGCTGCCCACCTTGCCCTCTGCTTGAGTGAGAAATTATATTTTACCATCATTAAACCAGGCAGGCTGGCAATATCCCATATGTTTTCATATCTGCCTGGCTTTAAATGTGGACCAGCTGTGAGGTGCTTGAGGACCAAACCCATTCACAACTTATCCAATATCCCTCTGTGTCTGCCAGTGTTAGGGATAAACCTTGTTCAGTTTTCTCTGCTGCAGGTTGTGTTCCAGTCCTGACACCGTCCTGCCTCTCATGATTTCATGCCCTTTCTGGCTGTTCACTTGATGGAGAGCTGAACAAACCAATACAAAAGCAGGTTATAGCAAAATTTGCACTGACATTTGCTGGCATTATTCTTGTTTTCTGGCAACTTGAATGTGGAATGTGTCTGATATTTATCAGAGAAAAAAATGTCACGTCCTTTCTCTTCCTCCTGATATATATTAAAAAAAACAGAAAGGCAGTCTGGAAGCCTTTAAAGGCCTGTGTTCTTCCACCAAAGACAGTCACAGATGCCTAAATGCTTAAGCACAGATGCACAGCATGCACCCCAAGGAGATTACCCTTCAGGAGATCCTTGTTCATGCTGGATTACTTCTAAACGGAGCAACACGATTCTAGTCTTTGCAGCCTCACACTTGATGTTCTGGGAATTGCCTGGCCATGTTTGTAGCACCATGGGCTTCTTACACCCCCAAAGTCTCCCATGGGAAAATGACAGGAGTGAAGGGCTGCATGTTCCCGTGTCCTTGGTCAGTCCCGCCTGCTGGTGTTCTCCTGTAATGAAAAATATCACATCAGCAACACCTTCTTGGGTGGAAAAACCCGGCCCCACTTGCCCCTCTTTGTCTGTTAGGTGTCTTTTCCCCTTTTTAGCTCAATTTGTGTCCTGTTGCATGGCATTCTGCTGGAAAGGCCTATTTACAGGACCAATGTAAATCACAGCCGTGGTTTCTGTGCTTGCAGATGTGTGAATGTACAGCTGTGAGCCTGCTTGCTTTCATGTGTAAACATGCATATATGCCAATATGTGAGCTGATCTGAGTATTGCCCCAGTGTATTTATCATTTATTATAATGCATGGCATTAAAAAATATCACAGTAGATGTAGTATGTAATGCAAATGTCATATGCAAATAATTTACTTAGTGTCACAGCGAGAGCAACAGAAGACAGGGAATCTGACTCTCAGCAGGTCTGTGGGGTTTACATTTTACGTTACATCCTCACTCCATTTGCTGGGATGGCACGAGGAAAATAGCTGTCAGTAATACTTTGTGTGGCAGTGGATGCAACGTGCAGAACCACAAGCAGGCTGATGCAGTACCTTTTATTATCCAGATTAAAGATGGCAGGTAATTTACTTGCTAAAGGCCAACAGCAAATAATCTTTTCCCTGTGAAATGAATTTAGGCAGCTTGAGGTGGGGCCAGAAAGCAATTAAGTATATTATTAAAGCAGGGCAGGAGATTGTAATCATACGTATGTATATTACGTACTTACATATAGAGGAAGGCAAATAAATCTGCAGCCACCTTTGGAACCAATATATTCAAGTTTGAAATGCAATAAGGCTGGAAATTACGTGCTTATCTTCCTCTGTTAATGTGTAATCTTCCCCTTTAATCAGCTGCATTAATTATTCCATCACACTGAGTTTTTACATTTCTGAAAAGCAGAAAAGTTAATTCTGTTGTGGTTCATGGCTTTTGAGAATTACCTGGGGCAGAGCACAGCAGGGATGAAGACAGGCTGGCTGCTGACTGCCTCCCTCCCCTTGCAGGCACCCTGCGAACCGGGTCCTCACCTCCCGCTGCAGGCTGAGCCCTCCTGCCCGCCGGGGCGGCAAGATTCCCGGCAGCATCTGGTGACAGAGGGATACTCTGCTCTGGATGTTGTCTGTTGTCAAGGAGACAAAGTATCCAGATTATCAGGCCAAGCGATAATATGATCGACATTCAGTGAAATACATGCAGCTTTCAAGAAAAAGTAATTGGAAGTCTTCCACGGTAAGACAGGGATTTTGCCTCCCTTACTTAAGAGGTCTCATTTATCCAGTGCAATCAGAAAACAGGGTTTGCTTTTGGCTGTAACGAAGATGCAGACTGAGACCTGCTACTTATATGCAGAATGTTAACAAATACATGACGGAAGGATATTTTCCTCTATCATAAGGGCAACAGGCACAAAAAAGCCTGATTAAGTATGCTCCATTTATAATATCTGATTGCAGAAGGTAATCCCTGCTTGCTGAGCAAAAGGTCATCAGGACTTGGGGCAAGGGATTACCACATCTGGTCCAGGAGTGCGCCTCAAAAATCTTCCAACTCCACTTCCACAGGGGCAGAATGAGCATGGTTACCCTTTGGCTAAGGAGGGTAATACAGGGATCCCCAAAGCATTATTTTTCTTTGTGGAATAGCTGATATCTGAGGCAGACATTGCTCTGTTGGGATCTCTTCACTGCTCTGAGACATCAGCACCTCCACTGAGCCCATATTGCTGCTGCCATCGCAGGCAGTGCGGCAGGGCTGAGCCTCCACTGCCAGACTTAGATGTATAAACTGCTGCAGCTCCAATTAAAATGTGGAGTTCTTACTTCTGGGGCTGTAAAAAAATGGTGTTATAAAGTGAGGTCAACACAGGAAAACCAAGTCACTCTCTTTACCAACTTCCCCTTTAGACAGATTGATGTTTTCCTACACTGAGCACACACCCCAAGTACTGATTCTGATAAAATTACAATTTTCTTTGTTTAAGCAAAGTGTGCTAATATTATTAAACACATTCCAGATCCACTGTGTTATTGAAAACCTTTCAGTTAACCCAGAAGTCAGTTGAAAGTGAATTTTAATTTCAAGGCATATTTTAAAATTTGTCATTTACTTTGGGATTAAGAGTGGAATAAAACAAGGAAACTGCATGAACAGAAATTATCTTGGTAATTTTTATATTGACTGACACAACTCTCACATTAACTGCTTCAGGGTTTTATTGCAGGACAGGGTTAAATTCAAACTTATGAAGTGGGGCCAATATACAGGCCAAATAATGCAACAGCTGGCACAGTGCTCTAAGAACTAAAGGAGGTCACTACAAACGATGCCAGCTCACAGCAGTTTATATAAAATGTACTTTGTCAAACTAACTGGCCGCTTTTGATGAGATGATAAATTTTGCTGAAAGCAATAAAACGCCTTGGACTTGGTACTGCGTGACATTTACTTAGAAACTAGGATGGCATGAAATCAATGTGTCAATATTAAATAAAATTAAGCAACTACAAGCTGCTTAATGTCCACAGCATAAAGTAAATTGTAAATAAGAATCACCTTGTGTGCAGGCCACTTTGGGGATCATGTATTTTGGGTCCATTACAGCTCTTATTTTTGATAACTACTTAGAAGAAAACTTAACCACCGCTGATGATGCTTGTGACCTTGGGTGATAACAGCAATACCAAAGAAAGGATAGCACAGATCAGCATCACTTGTACCTGAGCAAAAAACACTCAGCTGAGCAGAGCCAAAAAAACCTCCCATAAATCTGAGGGCCAGAAGATGTTGATGAGGCAGGTGACCCATGCCCACATCTAGCTTGTGAAGTGAACTAGTCCAGTAAGAGCCTTATTGCAATTTAATAGCCTAGAAGATCCTGGCAGAGCCCCACAGGTATATGCACCAGCTAGCCCTGACCACCCCAACATTTGGATTCCTCCTGAGTTCCTCCTCCTGTTTGACTTGCCTGTTACTCTGTTAAGGCTCCTCATGGTTGCCATGCTCTCTTTATTCCTTTTTTTTTAAGGCACTGCACTTCCTACACAGGTAGGACTGCAATTGTATTCTACCTCGACTCGTGGCCTCCCAGCAGCTGCCTGCATTCAGCCTGCCCCTTGGGGACAAGGGACACTGTCCCTTGCTTGGCTCATCCCTGGGGGCCTCTGGACTGCTGCTGACCTGGGTTCTCTGGAGGACTTGCTTACAGCCTCAAAACATCCTTCTTTCAAACATGACAAATAAATCTTTGCCTTAATAGCCTCACATTTTGTGCCATCTTTTATGTCCTCTCAGGATGTTATATGCCACATAAAACACGAGAGGTCATTAAAGTTAAAGTGAGAAACTAATTAGCCCATATTTACACTGAGGGATGCAAATAAATTATGTTATTCAGGCATGCATTTTTAAATATTGGCTAATATTCTAGCAGAATCCTCAGGTTATAGAGATCACAGAAGATGCTTAATTTACAACAAGCACTCAAATATATGACTACACTGGGGTAACACCAACACCAGATGAGAGATGACCCTAATACCACCTGCAAATCTGCACTCAAGGCATTGCTGCAGGGACTCTTAGAGCTGCTGTCTCTCACAGGGGAAACAAAGAACTTTGGACCCTTCCCCATGAGCCCATCAGCTCTGGACCCAGAGGCTACAAGGTGCTAACATATGCTGCAACCAAAATATATCCTCAAGAGAACCAATTGCCAAAGCAGAGGAAGGATATTTAATCTGTTGTCCAGTAAAGGCTGAGTGCCTGCTGCTTTCCTCTGTTTGCTGTTTTTATTGGGATCTCTGCTATGCTCAGCTCCTCTTTTCATGAAACTTGTAGGAATTTAATATCTTCGCGCCTTTTTTTCTTCTGTCAAAATTGTCTGAGGGCAGCAGCCAATTCCAGTGTAATAGCAGGGAATGCAAAGGGAGCAAGTGATTGCAGAGCTGTATTTCCTTACGAAGTAGGCTAAAAATAACAGTGACCTTTACAAGCTCTATTTTTCCATGGTTTGGAGCAGAGTTGTGAAATTTGGCAGGTGCAAGAGACCTTTGGGGTGTGCCTTCTGCTGTTCCTGTGAAAATCTTCTCAGATTTGGGCTAGGTATAAGACTTTGGAAAACAAGACCATATGTTAAGGATACGGTTCAGAGGCATGTAAGAACTTAAGCAATTCAGAGGAATTCCCCGATAATTTCACCCTCCCCAAGTCTCATGATACTTTCCTACTCTGTGCCACTGCCTGGCTCTGGGGTGTCCACTTGGATATCCCCAGGACCCAATTTGAATACTGGGGTGTAAAGCAGGGGCACAGTTTTTTCAGAACCCCGTGCTAGTAACAAACACAGGTTAAAAGGATGCTCAGAGCCACCACATGAAGGGACAAGGACTTGAAGCAGATGGTGGATCAAGGTGGTCCTGAATCACCACATGCTGCAAAAGGCAGAGCCAGGGGACAGCCTCCCAAACCCATTCCTGCTTGGAGAAGGAGGACTTGCCACTGAGGGTGCTTTAAGACAAAAGCTGTTTATAAGCTGCATGCATTAATCTCTGGCATGCATGTGAGTAAAATAATCCTAGTTACAAGGTGTTGTCACGCACATTGTCACGTGGAGGGAAGGTCTCAATCTGAGATCTGACTGTGCAGCCACAAGGAGGAAGGGAATGTTAGGCTTCATAATGGATTAGTCATTTGCTTTTCATTTAAATAAGCCTCTGAGAAATTGTTTTCTTGACACTGTTTTCTGGCTGGACTGGTAAGAGTGGCTTTGAGCCGTGTCCGTGGAATATCTGCCTCACTGAACCAGAGGGGTGAGCAGTGACAGAAGGTGGTTTGATGACTCTTGCCTGAGTGAAGGACGCTTCCACAGACAGCAAACAAGTGCTTTTTTTACTCCTAATTTACACAGGCTTGCTTTAGGGGAAGGCGATTTTGAAGCAGAGCATGAGCTTTGAGGTCTTTCATCCCTACAAGCTCCAGCCTGTTTTTCCCCTGGCACTGCATGGCCCTGCTCTGACCTGTGCAGGCCACACTGGGAGTTGGGATGAGGCAGATCAGTGCATGGAAAAAGAGTCACCAAGTGACCAAGTGTAACCAGGGAGATCAGTCCATCTGCAGCAGATTGATATGTTCACACCTGATCCCTAAGGGACCCAGGAAAGCTTGTCACAGCCACAAACACCACGAGTGACTATGGAGGTTGCAAGTGGCAGGAACACAGTGATGGAGGGAGGATTAATGAGGAATTGAATGAGAATTGGGATTGCTTGGGAAGAGAGGAATGAAATTGAACTGAAAGGTAAGGGAGAGACAAGATGGGAAAATGGAAAATACTATATTCAGTAGTGGCTATCAAATAGGATTTCTATCCTATGCACCCATGATGGCAGGAATCCCATAGAAAAAATAGATTTTTATCAACATGCACTCAATTACATTAGTAATTAAAGTCTGTGTATTGTAGGGACTGTTTGATTAAAATTGCACTACCCGTGTCCTTTTTAACAGCTCCTAATTTCTGAGGGGCTGACTTTGTGATGTTGCTGTGCCACTGCTATTTTCTTGACCGAAATCTAATCCTTCAAGAGCAGTGCATAGCCAGTTGATATCTGTTGGAGATCTCTACACACAAACCAGTACAGAAATTACAAAGGTAGGGAGAGCTGGAGCAAGTATTTAAAGGAGGCACCAGCAAAAACGGTGGCTGTCCTTGTGCAATGCCTCCACTGCATTCTCCATGCTGCTGTCCTGAAAATGCCCACTTGTGGGAAAAATGCTGCCTGAGTCTAGAGTGACTCCAGGGAGGGATGTCATGAGGTGCATGTGTTGCCAGCATTACTGGCAGTGGGTTAAGGACCTGCCCTTGAACATTGCCTGGTCAAACTTGGGAGTTCCCTGGCATGGGGAAACAAGAAGGTTGTGACACCCTCGGCCCCACCGCTGGTGCCACCAGAGCCCATCTGTCAGAGCCGTGGCTGTTAGCAGGATCAGAGCTGACTATCCTTAGTGAGCAGAGGGAGACTTTGTTCTTGAGATTAGGGCTGGACTGTGGTGCAGGCAGGTGCCTGCAGTTGGATGTTTAAGCCCTGGCTGTAATGTGGGTGTGGGACAAGCCTGGCAGATCTCACACAGTGAGTCACTTCATCACATGGTGTGTCCTGGTGCTCTGGTCCTGCTGACCTGATGGCTCAGGCTGAGGACCCCATGCAGAGACCCATGGGGACAACCCCTCAGCTCCTGGGCCCTGTGCTGAGGCCTCCACAGCCCAATGCATCAGCTCATGGCATTGTCATGCATCAAACACCCATCTCTCCACGCCCCATTTCAGATTGCAACTGCATCCTAGTAAAGGGGTGTTCTGTAAAGGACTCTCCATCCTATTTGTGATAATCCAAAGCTCTTCTCCTCTTGTCCGTGGCTGTGTAACAGCCCTAGTGGCAAATGCATCAGCTGCTTATTCAGGAGAGAAATCCTGGCAAGGCTGAATGCAAATTTACGTAAGCCAAATGGCACACAAGTTTTCCAGAGAACACTGGCAGAGTCCCATAGATTTTCAGAAATATCTATTCTTTTAATAGCTGATGGACAGGTTCATTAGGTACCTATTTTTAACAAGATGAAATAGATTCTGAATAACTGAAGTGACCAACATGTCAGTCCTGAGCAGACAAAACTTGGATAAAGTCACTGGGGATTTTTCCCATGTCAAAATGTGGCAAAGGCTGCAATAACTAACTTCTGTGATGCTGAGGGCCCCCAGTTAGACACTTTGCTTTCTTCCTGGTGATGAGTGAGAAATTGCCCACTGATCACAAAAAATACAAAACAATCATATTTTCCCCAGACTTTTCTTAACTAAACTCCCTTATTAGCTTCCGTCCTTAATTTGAAAAAAAAATAAATAAAAAATTTGGAGATGGCTCAGAGGAGAGTCCTGCTGCCACCTTGGCACAGTTCAGCTCTCTTTTTTGGAGAAAATGCTGTGAATATTTAATAGTTGATTGTCAGCAAAATTTACCTGGGCAGGTGTTAACACTGAGGACAATATATTGTGTGTGTGTGTGTGTGTGTGTATATATATATATATGGAAGTGATTTTGGTTAGGAGTTCAATAAATTTTCAGGAAGATGTCGAACTGGGCAGTATAACAGGAGGAAAAACCAGGTAGATAAAACTCTAATCTTGTGATATAGGTTATATCTACTGGAGACTACCTGTGTCTCTGGGTCTGCAATGTCCCCTTGGATTCAGAATGGCAAGGGCAGAACCACCAAAGTCTGGTGCTCTGAAGCCAGGGGCTTAGAGTCTTATGGTAGACACAGTTTTAGATGCTTTCCATATTGTTGCCAGTATGAACTAGGCCAAGCAGATCTGGGGAGATGCTACGTTGGCTTTGCTGGGGTCTTCAGTGAGAATAAGGTTGGATCATCAATCACCATCCCCTCTGACCATGTACTGTGCCAAAAAAACCTTTTCTGATGTCTAATGATTTCCAGCCCAAATGAGCAAGCTAGTATTTTAACAGATGTAGACTTGCCTCCTTCACCAATCCCCTTATAGGAAGGGTTCATTGGAAGGTTAATAGGATGCTGAGAAGACAGACTGATTAAAATTAAATTAATCCAAATTAAATTAGGGGAAAGTCAAGTAACCCAGTCAGTTCATAAGAATTCATAGGAGAAGTATTAAAAAGAAGCAGTTCAGACTGTAGGGAAACAAAGGATCTGGACCCGAGAGTGTTCTTGCCTAGGCATCACCCAGATGGATTAGGTTGAGCAGTTCGCACGGCTTGTACGACCAGTCTCGGGAGCAGCCAGGAACAGGCTGTGCTTGCTCCTCAGCCCTGCAGTACACTCAGCTGGCTCTGGGACAGCCTGCAGACTTCCCAGGGGACAGCGTGGCTGGGAGTAGCTGGTGGTGGGACCTGCCACACGCCCATGCAGGAGGTGACAGGCTCTGCCCGGCAGCATCCCGTCCCTAGAGCTGAGAGCACAGCCGGCGGGAAGGGGGTGCGTGCTGGGGAGCAGGGCAGCACGGAGCCAGCAGGGATTACCGTGCTCCTGGCCTTCATCCGTGCTGCCCCAGCAGTGTGACTGCTTCCACACAGCATCCATTCACGGCACAGGAGGTTTGCAAGGTCTGCAGTGACACCCAAGCACTTTGGAAAAAGCACTTAGCACGGGAAAGGGTGTTTTAAAGAAATAGTAATGACAATCAAGTGAGCTACGTTCATCTCTAATGCTATTAAAGCTGTTTCATAAAACACATCTCTCCACAAATATGTCTAGGTTATCTCCTCCCCCAACACATCCTCCAGGAGTTCAGATGGTTACCTGCTTTCACATGCAATAAGGCAAGCTTCTTTTTCCCATCATGTGAAGATAGGAGAGAAACTGCTTCAGAAATAAAGGGTCACAAAATATTCACTATCCTACAGAGCACAGAGCCACAGTTATCCTGCAGTTCAATATGCAACACCCCTAATATAATATGTGCCTAATTTTCTCTTAATTTCAAAGTATCTGTATAGCATTTGTCTTCGGATTTTTGCTTTTTTTTGTTCTTATTCTATGAACTAAGAGAAGATCTTTAAACTCCATAGTGTGCAATATCTCCTTCTAAGGAGGCAATCATCTCATCACAAGATGAAACAATATATATGTAAATGTACATTGATACATAAAAACTGAAATAAGACATTAACATCTACATTTTGATGCACTAATTTGGGCCTAGTTATGTTGACACAGATGGAGTGAATTACTGGAGGAGAAAAAGCACATCTGTTAAATGTTATTGTTTAATTAAGCCATTAGCAACTGAAAGACAAGGGGCCTTTAAATTATAGTATTTTATATTTATCCCAGCCCGTCGTAGTCATATGGCTCCCTTAGCACTTGGAGTGACCCGCAATCTTTAATGCAATCAGCATAACATCCTCTCTGTGAAAGGGACCAAGAAGGGTCCCTCTCTCTGCCTGCAGATGGGGAGGTGGGCTGTTTAGCATAGGAAATTCAGGCAAAGCACCAGGGTCTGGGGTTAACATTGTGACACTGACCTGCTTTGTTAACCTGTGTGGTGGAGCCTCACAGGACCTCTAAGGAAATCTTCATCTGTGGATGAGCATTCCTGAAACCTCTGGTCATTGTTTCAGTGAGGGCTTTGCACCCTGGCATTTGTGTACACCCAGTTGTGGAGTTTTGGACACACCAAATTTTCTACCTGAGTGCCAAGCCCTGTGTGCACAGCCAAAGAAATTGGCAATAAGACTTTATTACAGCCACAGGCTCTCTCTGGAAATCTTGTTCTCCTGTTCAGTTTTACAGGGAATAAATTTCCTAGCTGGAGGGAAATTTCTTCCTGTGAGAGGGAAGAAAACACCTCTGTGAGACACTTTACCAATGGACAGAGAGGGGAAGAAGTTTCATCTTGTGTTCCAAAAAGCCTTTAAATTCAACTGGGAAGGGTCCATGGACACTCCAAGGATGCAGGGTCAGCCATGAGAACGTGTCCTGCAGAGTGTCCCACTGAATACCTGCCCGCTTGTTTAAGTCTCTTTTACTGTGGAAATAGAATTTTACAAAGGTCTAGAGAACTTGGAGATGTTAAGCATCCAGAAGCAGTGCAAAACCACACATCCATAAAGAACAAAGACACCCTTTTAGCAGTTTTAGGGTGGAAGAGGTGAACACCACCAGCCTTGTCTTTGCCCAGGCACTGAGGCTTCCTAAGTTCTGCTGCCCAGCAATGCCTGGCAGCAGTCATGATGGCCAAGCAATAGGGTCATAAGCAGTGCCCATAAATTATTTAATTTTTCTGTGGCATTTACACCATCACTGTCAACCAAGTGACATGTGGTAAATAGAAGTAAGAAATGCTTTCAGCTTTAAAAGTAGAAATGTCTTTCACTTTAGCTGCTGCAGGAGGAAGGCCTGAGTCTGCTCTCACTTCTGCTGGCATAAAACAAAATTAGCTACACACAAATGAATGGAGTTACATCTATCAAAAACTGCACAAGTGGCAGCAGAACTGACCTCTTTTCTTTTGAACTTCTTCCTGCTCAATACTGCATGAACATCTTCTATGTTTGATGCAGTAATCTTTTAGAGCTGACCTCTGCCCTCACATCAGAGCTGATGCCATTCAGGAACTAACATGGATACAGCTCAGAGCGGAAAAACAGCCTTGGTGGAGGCCCAAGCAATATGGGAATCATCCTTGGGCCTGTACAGAGCAGTGTAAAGTGCCACCACAAAGGGCCAGCATTTGCTTTTCCTACACTAGAAAACATTAAAGCACAGCACAGTCACTGGCATCAGGGAGAATGTACACAAGGACCTCCAAGAAGAGAAGGACTCCTGATGGTGCCCCATACAGCTGTCCTTGTCCAGAGCCATTGACTTTGGCCAGGCATGATCAAGCATCCGTGGGACCTAAGGAGGTTGGCAGAACACATGGAAACTTCCTGAGAGATATGCCAGGGAAAGGAGACAGCATATCCCTCCTAATGAAAGCAGTGGCTCAAAGACAACAAATCCCTTCTCCCAGAGAGCTGGATCCCAGTGCTCTGCTGTCTGAGGTTGCAGCAATTTGAAAACTAACCAGCAGCCTTGCTGCTATCCCAGAGTACTGCATTAAATAATTGAAAAATGAATAATTAAATTAAAAGAGGATTATTTCCCACAGGCAGGCAGAAAATTGCTGCCTGCAGGACAAAGGATGATGGCAACACTTCATTTTCTGCAGTTCTCAGCAGTCAGGAGTGAGGTGATGTGAATAACATCCACAGTGGGCAGGAAGAGCCCCCCTGAGTCACACTGGGTTTTTGGCTCACAGTTTATCCCTAAATTGTCTATAGCCCAGTGCAAGATTAGTGATTTCTAAAGAACAAGGAAGCAAATCAGGAAGTACAAGACATTCCCTTTTCCAAGAATGTCACCCTTGGGGTGTGGGGGCATCTATTTACGTAGAGGTACCTGAGGGATTTGCACAGATCAGTCCCGTTGACTCACAGTGAGCTGCTACACATATTTGTAGGATATATTCCTATGTTTAGTCATCTACATTTATTTTATTGCTGGATATGAGGAGATGTGCATGTATGCTTTGTTCTAACACTTTGTAAGAACAGTATAATGGCACTATTATATTTTTCCCTAAGATGTATACATCTATTTGAACAGACGACACATTGTAAGAGTCTGTATTTCTCATGAACTATAATTAAACATGAACAACTCTCCACATAGGATAGCAATACTGTAATATACTTGTTCTCCTCACAAAAATTTAAACACGTTGACATGCTGAGTGAATAATGATACTACATTTCTGCAGAATTATTTTCTCTGAGTAACTACAAGCCCTTGGCACACTGATACCCTGACTGTATGAGGCACTACAGCAGGGTCTGAACATGACCTGAGGGGAGTAAGTTGCTCTCTTCAACCCATCCACCCTCCCAGCACCTTAAGCTCTCCTCACCCGGCCACTACATCCCTTCAATGTCCCGCTTCATTCTTTGTGCTTTTTGCATCTGGAAGCCCTGTTTTTATCCTGTGTGTAAGGTTCCTTCACACAGCCCTCCTAAACCCCTCCCTTAAACTCATATTTGTCCAGTGAAGCAATTTCTTCACTCACCGCGTCAGCGTTGGCTATAAAAGGTCAGGGTATTTTTCCAAGAGCTGTGACATTTTCCTTAAGCCCATCTCCTTGTCTCCATCTATCCAGAAACTTTATAGTCCCCAACATGGTGGTCATAGCTGTGACTGAGCTGTCACAAACCAGATGGCTGTGATGGTGCCGTGGGATTCAGAAACATGCAGCATCAGGAGGGGTAAGGCTTTAGCCCTGCTATTTGCCCTTCCTCCCTCCACTAGCAGGTCCATACTCATCATCACATCACAT
Organism: Cettia cetti; assembly: GCA_013401135.1. Classification (NCBI taxonomy): domain Eukaryota; kingdom Metazoa; phylum Chordata; class Aves; order Passeriformes; family Sylviidae; genus Cettia; species Cettia cetti. Next base: position 13,773 of record VZUI01047847.1, on the reverse strand, counting down.
GCATATCTGGAAACTGTGACCCAGTGCGGGAGGCCCAGGGTTTCAACAGCAGATTTCTCATTCTCCACCCCCTGTGCCAAAGCAGATGGGCAGAGGAAGCTCAGCAAGTAAACAGCATGCTTGACACTATGGAGCAGTGCTGCAGCAGAACAATTTCTGAATGCCAGCCTAGGGCCCCAGTCCCAAAACCAACCTCTTCCTTCCTCTACAGAGAGAATGTCTGCAGACTGCATTGTAGGAGAAGACATCTTTTGTGAGAGGTGGCTTTTGAACATGGGAGCAATGAACCCATGCTGGAGCCCAGAGCCAACATGGACAAAGCAGAGGAGAGGCAGGGCCTGTCTGGCTGTGCAGACAGCATCATTGCCCTCCTCTCACAAAGGTCCAGCAAACCAAGGCCAGCTCTCACAACTGAAGAGGTGGGGAGCAGCACAGCAGCTTCTCCTTCCATGTCAAACCATGAATAGCAGCTCAGTGGAGGCTGGTGGAGGGGCTATTTCAGTACATGCCTTTTCATTAGAACACCCTTGCATTTGGTAAATGAATCTCCAGTCCCTTCAGAAATGGCTTTGTGGTGACACATTCCAGGGTCAGTCATCACTGATCCAAGACTAACATTTACACACACAGGGGTTGAAAGCTGGTATTCACAAAGTACTCGGCATCAGCACTCCTCTCTCTGCCTATGCAGCTATTCCCTTATCTCAGCCTGCCTAATAGTCACAAGAATACAATTGGTGATGTTCCCTTCTGTCCTGAAGCCCTCCCAGCTAAACCAGTGGAAAACATCTTTGTCCTGCTCAGCTCCAGTCCCAGCTCCCTCCACTGCTCCAGCAGGGGCTGAAACCGCCAGAGGGATACTCTAATCCCAGCCATCTGGCAGTGTTCCCTGGGGGACAGTCCTCCAGCTCCAGACTGTCAGCATGCTGCCAGATGAGTGCTCCCTGCTGCTGGAACAACTCCCAGCCAGCCGGCCGCCTCCAGCCTCCAGCCTCTCTTTCCCACAAGTGCAGAAGAAAGAGCTGGTTTGGGGATGGGGGAGGAGGGAATTGAGCTTGGACCCTTCAGAGAGGCATCCATTTTCTCTTGTTCATCAGGAGACACTAAAATGCAGTTTTTGTGAAGGTGTGTCGGTCGCTGTGATTTCATGCCAGCACTGGCTCTTTGCATCTTCAAAGCTCTTTACCATCGGCTGGCTGTGGTCTCCTCTCAGGAGCCACCAGTCAGCTGCTGGGATCAGGGGCACCATGCAGAGCCTGTCCCCCTCCCGAGTGACTCAGGCCCTGCAAGGGTACCTTTGCAAGGCAGGCAGAGTCAGTGTTATTCCCTCTGACAGATGGGAAAAATGAGAGGAGGTGCAATGGCAAGACTCGCCCAGGGCCTTCCTGCTAACCTGAGCTGTGAATGCCTGAATTACTCAGCCCTGCACTCCAGCCAGTCAGCTCAAACGGCCTCTGGTTCTCTTTGCTGAAAACCACTGACAAAAGCATCAGTGCATCAATTCTGGGTCAAGCCAAGGCCCTGCCTACCCCTGTATCCCATCTTGGATGAAGGGCTTGGGTGAGCACTGACAGAAAGGCTATGCCAAGGAGGCTGGTACAGAGCATCTCCCTCCCAGTATGCCTTGAAAACTGAGTGATGCCTTTCCATCCCCATCACCTCTCATAATGATTAAATTGAATCATACCTTTGGCTTACAGAGCTTGCATTGTGTGGGTCTGTTTGAATTGAAGAAAAGAAACGCTTTGATGATCTTAATCAGAACTTCCCTCTAAACACACGTTTCCGTCCCCGCCACGGCAGGGGCAAACACAGCACACTGCTACGCAAGAGCTCACATCCAAAACATGCTTCCAGACCCAAAGGTCACCAGAAATGGAGGAAAAAATGTAACCCTGACCTCAAGTTGTTAGCCAGACCAAACAAAAGATTCCTCTCCAGCCCAAAGAGGAAGAAGGTCTCTAGTAGACAGTGGGGAGTCAGTGGGAGATCAGTGCACTTCAGCCTGGTTCCAAAGCAATTGAGGTGGAGAGGAGGTTTTTGGTGGGATCCAGATGAGGTCCTTGGGAAGCACATCAACAGCATGACTGGGCTGATCCAAGGATCTAAACCATGTCATAAGAGCACACAGCAACACTTCAGGCAGAAGCTGAAGAAGAGAGGGTTATTCACCATATGCTTTTGATCCTCCCTTTTACCTTGTGAAGATGTTTTATATATTTTGCATCAGAGGTAAAATTTACCCAAGGAATGTAATAAACAGCATCGCCTCAAAGACAGTGCACAAACTTTACATTACTGGCTGATTAAAAAGTCATCTGCTCCCTAGTGATTTCCTCCTGCACATACCAAAGAAGTCCAAGTGTGGATAAATTTAACACAGATGATTCTCATTTTTTGCTTCTGGAAAATGTTGCCCTGGCAGATCATGGAGTCAAGCTATGCATCTGTCACTCCCTCCAGTCAAGTTCTTGGGAATCTATATTTATAGTCCTAGGCTTTGTGCAGTTAGTGTCCATGCCAAAGCCTGCTGCAGTCAATGGAAACCTTGGGGAAAAAAAAAATTAGAAATGTTTTATAAAAGCACAGTTTTGATGTGTTATGTTAAAATGTTAGGATATGTAAAAAAAAAAAATTTTTTTTAAACATTTCAAAGAAAAACCTATTCAAGCAGTAAATTCTGAAATGTGCCATGGATGTGTGCTTGTGAAAAATGCTCAGGGCAGTGAGATTACCTGGGCACAGCATCTTGCCTGCCATGCACAGCACCTTGTGCTCTTCTGGAACTTCAGCCTCTGAACTGGGTCAGAGGGAGTCCTGCATAACTGACTCAGGTGAACTCCAATTCCACATTAGTCTATCTTTCTGTTAAATAAATGCCATTCTACAATTTCATTATTTGTTGTTACCAATCATTGAGGAACCAGCAGGTGTTTTCATCAATAAAGCAGAGAGATTTTTCTCACTTTCAAAGTTTGCTGGGAAACAACAGTGCAAATTTTTTTGGATGGGCACCATCTTCCTCTGGAACTTCCCTGCAAAATATTGGTACTTTTTTTGTGTGTGGCTGCATCAGTATCAATATATTTTCTGTCTTGGTGTCTTTCAGCTTTTGTCAGATTTTACAAACCCCTTGAAATCTGGTTTACAAGAGTCTAGAATGTCTGATCTGTAGGTCAGAGGTACAGAAGGGGACACACATACATGGAGGGGACACACATACAGAGCAACACATGACCAAAAATCTTCAGGGTGATAAATGCAAAAGTTGTGAATAAATGTGAAAGAAATGTGATAAATCACAACTTTAAAATCCTGTAGCCAATGAAGTAAATAATAAGAAGTCCTATAAGCAACTCCAGAACATTTCCAGCTTAGGTAACTAAGTCACAAACGAAATAAAATGCTGACCAGGAGCATTTGTAGATAGTACAAACAACATAAGAGTCCTCCAGTAAACTTGGCTTCTCAATTTCTTGATGGAGAAACACAAACACACAGATGTACAAAGTTGTTTTGAGTAAAGGACAGTTGTTTACCAAAATTGCTCTGAGAGAAATCTCCCTCGAGAAACCTTCCCTTGGGAAAGAAGTCAGCCACCACTAAAATCCTTCCCAGACTCAGAAATCAGGCCCACATGAACCAACATTGCTGAGCCTTGCACAGCTGGCAGAGGCCTCTCAGCTGAAAGGATCTGGCAAGCCTGAAGCCAGTTTTAGCATCTCTTGGCAAAGCATGATCAAGCCAAACATTCCCATGTATTTTAGTGTCATCTACAGCAAATCCATGACTGAGGACATATAAAAGAAGATGTTACAATTGCCCATGGCTTCCCTATGCAGCATCTGTACCACCACATTTCTTGTGCATATGCCCCAGTTTCATTATTTAGGCACTTCTGTGCTGAAAGAGCAAAGTCAGAGATGGTCTGGGCCCCACTCCTGCCTGCATCCTGCCCACAAGGCTATTGTTTGATATAGCTTATCCACTGCCAGAGCATATCTTGGATGTGAAGAGCCATAGGGCAGAATCCTTAGGGAAGACTGAACTCAGCTGTAAAAAAACTTATGGCACAGCATGTCCTTCTGCACATTGCTTCTTCTCACCATAGACTTGTTTGGATTCTCCAAATCTTGCTTGGGGAGCTGCTGTGGCAAAAGGCAGTGGGGAAAAAAAAGCCCCCAAGCATTGCCCAGTCAGTGCTGTCAGGTGGTTATCTCTGTACAGTACAATTTTCATGATGCTGCATAGCTAAGGACAGAAGGGCTTACAAGGTCCAAAACTAGGGACTCCTTTGCCCAGGATATCCATTAAACTTCATTTAGGAAGTGTTCTGCCCACATATGGGGCCAGTTCATTCTGCCCAAAATTGTGAAATAGGTAGAACAATTTACTCTTACTCTGCATCTTCTGCTTTTTACAGCAAGGAGCTTCATCCACAATGTGGGAATCCCAGGCATAATTTCCTCTCCTAAAAGAGTAGAAATATATGTGTCCTAGATACATGTTGTGACTACCAAATAAGAGGTTCTATCCTGGGGAGATGCTCCATGCCCAAAATAAAACAGGGACACTTGGCAAGAAAACCCAAGATTTGGTGGGGAAACAGAAGCTGTCGAGGGAAATTCTGCTGCTGCAACAGCAGTGAAGAAGAAGAGGCTGTAGGACAACGAGGCCCTCGAGCAAGGTCACTTCTAACTTCAGCATTCTGGGGCAGGGCCCAAATTCTTCCCTTCCCATCTCACCTGAGTGCTGGATTTTTAAAAAATTCTGTATAAAATTCTGTATAAACTTCTCTTCCTCTTCATGAGGTTGATGCTCCTTTTACCTGCTCCTTTTACATGCTGTGCTACCATGAGAGTTATTTCATGTCTTTCACAGAGTCTGATGATAGCGAGTGGCTTTTTCATGCCTTGCGCAATTATCCTGCTACGTGCTCAGGAAATGCATGTCCCAGGACTCCAGGAATGTCTGTTTCCAGGATGTACCTGTTGGTTTTATAATATGCAAATATCTCTTAGCTGGTTTTGTAACTTGGTGAAGTTATGAGCCAGCAAAATTAGAGAGTGAATGGCTTTACTCTACAGAAACCCAAAGCAGATCTCCAGCATGTGTAAATCAGTGCAGCTCCTGTGAGTCAGATGGAGCTGGGTCAATTTATTCTAGGTGAGAAGTTCTTGTAACTGGAGACATAGCCCCCAAATGGCCTGTAATAAGGCACCATCCTACTTTTTCCTGTCTTCAAGCTAGCACTACATCCTTGCAGATGATTGCATGTCATGCCACAGGCTGGCCATTCGCATACAGCAATGGGCACTGATGTTCATCATCACAAGTATTGCATGAGGTGGGAGGGAAAAAACCACAGCAAGAACCTGGCACCATTTTGGTCTCATCTGAGCCTTGCTTTGGATACTTTGTGGGTGTTGCAGAGGCTGCCTGCCCGCTTTGTGCAGGCATGAACAGCAGCCTTTGATTCCTGGGTGGCACCGGTTCCTGCCCTTTGCTGTGGCTTTAAGACACAAAGGGCATTGTAAGTGCCTGGCTGCAGTTCTTAAGAATACCAGCACTTTGGGCTCTTGGAGCAGCTGCATCCTTATCCCCAGCATCTGAAAACCACTTGTGTTATTAAAGTGGCAGATTTCAGAACTGGCATTTCCCCACAACCACAGGTATTTAAAAAATTTAGCAAAACAAAATGGCACGCTGGGATGGTTCTTACGGGTCCTGCATAGCACTTAGGCAGGAGACAAACAAATGCCAGAGTTGGCTCTACGAGCCTTGGATGCGATTCTTCCTCTGTCTCTGGCAGGATACAGCTACTGTGTTAACAAAAACATGAAATCTTTTCCAGAAACTTTGCTCTTGAAACTTTTCATGGCCTTGTACACAAAATGCTGCAAGACACATAACCTATTTAAGGTTGGTGATGCAGAGTGCAAAATAGTTGTCCCCAGGAAGCAGCTGGCTGATGAAAGTTCCACTGGTGTGAATAACCAGCACAATTACAGGGAAAGGCAGCTGTCTTGAACAAACTGTTAATGGGACACTGAGCCTTTAACTGCTAGATCAAAGTGCAAATGTCTCCCAGAGCAGCACTGACTCACGTTATTTGATGTCCTATGGGAAACGTGCTGGTAAGGCTCATTCCAGCTCCTTAACTCATCCAGAAGCATTGAAACTGGAGGAGTTGAAGCCTCCAACAAACTGAGACACTTCTGTTGGTCCTACCAGAATTGTATCTACTACACCTTTGGAAACCTGACCTTACTTGTCCCTGCCACAAGAGCCACCACTGCCACTCACACAGACTGTCTCAATTTTTGGCCAAGAACAGAAACAGCATGAAAACGAAAATCCTATTTTAGCACTCATGTCAATTATTTATTCATGAATGCTGATTTATTCATCAAGATGTCTGCCTTCAGCTGTGATTTAACAGCTTTGCTAAACATGGGTTTCATTTAAGTAGCAAGGAACTTCACTCTGGTCCTTCATCTATGTAATAAGGGCCAGCAGGGGTCCTTATTTAATAAGGACTGCAAATGGACCATTCTGAATTCCGGCTTTAATAGACAAATTAATAGCAAAGATTAATTTCCTCCACTGCAGGAATGAGCACTAGGATGAGCATTATGAGGAAGTCAAACTAAATGATTACAATTTCTAAGCCTTAATATCTATGTAGGTAGTCATTTTGCAATAACAAACAATTAGATCTATGAAAAAGGCAGATAATGAATAGGAAAAGTAAGGGTTCTGTGGACCTTCCTGGACCATAAATGTCTATCACCTGGTTGCCTGAGACTGTGTGGAACCAGAGTCAAAGAACCCAATTGACTCTCCCAGTTCTATATTTTTACTGAACATAAAGTAATTAATTTATTTTTCAGAGAAGATAAATTTACAGGTATCCCAAATTTAGGATACCTTTCTACAGTTACCCAACCATGAATCACCAGGACTTTACACGGAGTGATAGTCACATGCTGCATGAAGGCTCTATGTAATGCTGGATGTGGTACAGCAGGTCTGAATTGTGATATGAATTCTTAGTCTAAGCAAATTCACTTGGTAAAATGGGAAGTTCCAACACAGTGCTGCACTTGCACACTTGAGCGGGCTCTGCAAGAATATTTGATACAAATGGTATAGACAGCAGTCAATGTACCTAGGAAGTTGATCAAGATTCAACAGGAAACAAAAAGCAGTAAGGTCATCTGATTATGATTGAGTTACTACAAGCCTGAGCTCTGGTAAAAGTACAGCTTTAGCCCATGGAAATTATAACTCTCTAGTAATGTTCTGCTTCTCAACTGCAGTGTTCTAGGAGCTGAGTGTGGCTCAGATCAGAAGCAAGGCTGTGTCCATGCCACCTCTTACTAACACTGCTGAGCTGAAGGACAAAATGACCAGCCTCAGCTCTGACACAGCCTCTCTGCTGGCATCCACTGTTCCCTCACATATCCTGGTATGGTGCTGTCAAGCTCCCCCACTAAAGAGACAAGACTAATCAGTTTAAATGGTCCCAAAGAAGTTATGAAGTGCCCAGAGAACCAACTGAGCATGCAGAGTCGCTGAGTACAGAGGATGTGGGGAGTAACAAGAAACCACAGTGACCTCTTAAGCCAGCCAAAAGAAGACATGAACCCACAACCTAACTTGTCAAAAAAACCTGTAGCTCTGCCACACAGAAATATTTGAGAATACCCAAAGCCACATAATGCTCTATTCCCCACCCCCCTGGATGTTGTTTATTAACAAATATTTCTACAAGCCTGGGGGAATGACACTGGGATGAAACAAAGTATGCACTGGCAGTGAATATGCACCATGGTTTGCTATATGCTTGCCTGACTTTTTAAGTGCCAATGTTTTTCTTCTTAATTTTTTTTTCTTCAAAGCCTGGCATATTACCATGACAGCTTTACAGTGAGACTCTAGTCCAACATGATGACATCAACTAACAAGGCATAGCAACAACCCAGCCCTTTCACACACTTTATGAGTACATGTTAGTGTTAAGCAATATTTGAAGAAATACTAGGCAAAATAGTTCCCATGAAGACCTGGATTCTGACTTCATGCAGGCAAAGAAATATATGACAGAAATGATAATCCTAATGACATTGCTGATGGCCCACCTAGTCAGGGAGCAGTTGTAAGACTCAAGTGAAAGCAACAGCACCTGAAAGACCATCCTTATTCCTTTCAGTTAATTTGCTCTACTTTTATGCTGGCAAGTGTTATTTGGTAACATTAAGCAGCATAATAGGGCAAGAGGTTTGCTTATTTGGCATCTAGTAAGATAAAGAGGTAAAAAAAAGAAAAGCCCTGCTAATAATAACAGCTTGTATTACAAAGGGCTGAGGTATACAGTATGCTCTTCTAGAACCACACATAAGCCCAAAAGCATGGCATGTTGACACTATCAAAAGTCTGCATGTTTCACAAAGAAAACAATACTTAATCTCTAAAAATGGACAGATAAAAGGTTCAGCAAAATCTCTACAGACATACAGTCCATCACTACTTTACAGTGTTCAGGTCTTATGCAATTCACTCAGCTTCCCCCACTCCCCTTTGCCTTATTCAGGGATGGAAATGTTCTGTTGGCTTGTGTGCTGTAGCAGCTGCTCCTCTTGACATTTCTGCTGCAGGCTGGGATACAGACCCTGAGAGTTAGCTCTAATGAAACAGCTAATATAACCCTTCCTCTCATTTCCCAATATTTCATGTGAATCAGAAATTCTAATTTAGGCAATCATTTATCTGAGAAGTCTTCCTAAGTTAGTGGAGATTCAAAAATAGTTTGAAACAGCAACAACAAAATCAAGGGTGCTTCAGGCTTTCATTTTCCTCCAACAACTTCTGTGGCTTTTTAGAAGAAAGTAGATACTATTTCTACCAGGTATCCTGCAAGGAAATTCAGTCTATTAGTTATTGGCTCCCACTCTTTAGATGGGTTCTCAGGTAAATAGAATAAGATACAGAAAGCTAATAATAGAATCGTAGAATATCCTGAGTGGTAAAGGACCCATAAAAATCATTGAGTCCAACTGCTGGCCCTGCGCATGACACCCCAAGAATTACCATGTGCCTGTCCAAATGCTTCTTGAGCTCTGACAGGTTTGGCCTGTGACCTGCTCACCTCTTGTGACTGCTTCTGTGGGGAGCTTGTTCCAGTGCCCAACCACTCTCTGGGTGAAAAGATTTTTTTCTTAATATTCAACCTAAGCCTCCCTTGACACATCTTCATGCCACTGGTCACACAGAGAAGAGATCAGTGTCTGCCATTCCTCTTCCCCTCACAAGGAAATTGTAACTGCAATGAGGTCTCCCCTCAGTCTCCTCTTCTCCAGGCTGAACTAAGTGCCCTCATCCACTTCTCATATGTCTTCTCTAGGTCCTTCATCAACTTTGTAGCTCTACTTTGAACACTCTGTAATAGCTTTATATCTCTTTTGATACTGCAGTGCCCAAAACTTGCACACAATCTTCAAGGTGAGGCCACACCACTGCAGAGCATAGCAGGACAATCACCTCCCTCAACCACCTAAATTCTGGTGCTGAGAATATGTGGACATAACACCATAAGAGAGCATGATTTTGACCCACAGGGTGCATTTGTAGCTCAAAAAGCATAAGGGAGAAAGTGTCTTTACAGAAATTATTAATGTTACATTCCCTGACAGAACCTCCATGATGCAATTTATGATAAAAGGGCTTTGTCTTGGCAGGCCGTTTTGCCAACTGGCCTGCAGGAGCTGCTCATTAGGAGTGCTTCAATCACCACCAGTGATCACTGAAGACTTATAAAGAAAGCCTCCATTCGTTCTCATCACACTGCAAATACACAGCCCATGCAAACGTTTGGGTTTTTTCAAGATCCACTGAGACTGCTGGCTAACAAAATCATCAGCATCACACTGAGCAAATTTGACAAAATAAGAAGAAAACTGTGTGTCAGTCAATGAGACCTGGGAACAGAGATATCTATCTTGAATTATGCTTTCTGTGCTTCTGCCCGTTACCTGAAGAAATATGTGACATCTGGGAAGCAGGAATTGCAAATGCAGTCAGTTACCCTCTCAGCTGTGCAGATTTAGTTTGAGTTCTGCTTGTATTGCTCAATAATTTCTTTAGGGAAAGGTGTATGGCAGGAACAATTAATTGAAAAAATGGTAATTAATTGACATATACACCCCATCTCAGCAGTAGAAAATGTTTATTCCTGGCAGTAGAAAGAGACAAGAGTCTCCTCATCCCAAGTCACTTTACAGCTCCATTAATCACCTGCATTTGTTCCAATGGAGAATGTGCTTACTGCAAGTACTTTGTCTCATGCCTGCATACATTTCCATGCCCTGACTCCTGCACAGCCTCCAGGAAACTCCTCAGTGCAAGCAAATTTCTGCACGCAGTTCACAGAGGCACTCAACCATGCTGCTTGGCCAGCTCCATCAATATCATCACGCAGCATACTGATACTGCTTTTTATGCATGTATATTTTTCAGATTCCAGGAACGACTTTACCATTATTAACCAACTAAACAGAGTATGTAATTTAGAATATTTCTCAACAAATGCTCCCCTGGCGGAAGCTTACTGCTGGATTGCCATGGACCCGTTTCCAAGGTTGTTTCTGTATGCTGATGTCTTGTACCCACATATACAGGATCTAGGAACATACCTGCCCTGGAGATGCACTGGGTTGCTATAATTCAGGGGTCCCAGCAGTGAATTCCTGCTGGGAATCCCCCAAATAGAGTGAGGTACAGCCTGGTGATCATACAGCCTCCCCTCCAAACACCATCTCTGTCAGCTTTCTCTCTGAAACCTGCATTTCCCTCAAGATCTAGTATTGATTCCTCGGACTCAGCCCAGGGATTATAAATATCCCCAATCTCCCACGTTCGAGTTAGCATTTTGTGAGAAAAACTGAGGAAATTCAACAACACAGCTAGCTTTTACACAGCATCCTAAAACAGCTCATTAAAAGCAAACAAGAGAGCTCCCCAAACCCCAAGCCCTTTCTGAAATGCAGCTTCCCTCCATCTAATTGTGTCCCACTTCAGAAGTCCTTGTGGCAAGAAAGGAAAACAGGCAGCTCAAGGGGTACCCTCATGCTTTAGCTTTCTTGTGCCTCTCCTTCAGATTTCACCCAGGAGACCTTTTAAAACCCTCTTTATCACCTCTTTAACGTTGTCAAGTTGCTGGCAAGTTGCCAGTGCTCCTGGAAAAAAGGGTACTAGTTTGTATTCAGAGACAATGTAGTCAATGGAACAAAACCCATTATGCCATCCAGCAGCAGCAGCAATCCAAAAAGTCTTCACATTTGGGAGTATCAGGAGACACTGCAGCTGTAAACCCTGCAGTGTATGCACAAGTGCTTGCCTGTCATCTTAGATTTTAGGGATCAGCCTGCAAGCAGATACACAATCTCCTGTCCCTATTCCTGATCAGCAATCGCTAATGAAATCTCTTTTGAATTTTTGCCAAGAGCAAAACAATAGGCTGCTTGAGAACTTCAGCTTGAGGTGTAAGTTACTGTGCTTCCTCTGCTTAGCCAAATCCTGTGAGAGGGCTGGGGGAGTACAATCAGAATTCAGGGTATATGCTGAGAAGAAAGATGCACATCTTCTTTTTCCTTAATCCCAACATAGTTTATTATCCCTCTGGGGAGGATGGAGCAATGGAGTTATCATTGCAGTTCTAACAGCAGCAGAGAGTATGTCATGAACTTATGAATGCACCAACCCTGAAATCACTAACTCACCTTAAAAATATTGTTGTTCTCTTTAAATGTCAGGTTTCACTCTGTTTGACACCAACAATTATATGATCCCACAAACTAGTCAGAGCTTGGGCTGGAAAATGTGTGGTATGAAGGTGCATCTGGAACATTAGGAAAAGGTTCTTCACCCAGAGGGAGACCTGTCACTGGAATGAGCTTCCCAGGGCACCAAGCCTGCCAAAATTCAGGGAGTGTCTGAAGGATGCTCTCAGTCATCCAGTTTAGTTTTAGGTAGCACTATGAGGAATAGGGAGATGGACTCTATGATCCTTATGGATCCCATCCAACTTGAGATACTTTATGATTTTATGATTCTGTATCAGACAATCTATAAACAGGGTCTCCCCAGCAGTTTCAGAAATAGGAGAAACTTCAAAAATGGCAAGAGGGTAAATAAAGTAATGAAACATAACATCTGTTTCCCTAATTTTAGCTTTGGTTTTTTGTCAGACTTGCCACAAAAATAAAGGCATGAAGGAAAACAAGTAGGTTACATACAAGTAAAATCCTCTAAATTGAGAAAGATTTTTTTTGAGAAACAAAAAATAAAGATATTTTGTGCTTTGAGAATCCTGAAAGATGACACCACTACATAAACCAACTACAGACTATGAATATAATTTATTATATTGTTTCAGTAAACATGTTTGCTCATCCCCTTTTGACTCTAGCTGTGAGGGATTTTTTTAAAAATGCAATCAACACATATTTTGTGGTACTTATATGCTAGCAGAATGCGTCTCAGTTTTACCATGAATTTCCCATTGTTAGAACAAAAGTCTGAATTTGCAATTGTCTGAAGTGACTGCCTGTTTTTGACACATACCTCTTTCGTAGTCAGCTGGTGCAAACCAGTCATCATGGTTCAACCTGAAATTCATCGCAGAACAAAATATTGTGCACTGCGGGGAATGTTCCGTGACTAACAAGGGATAATTTTTTAAATCTGATTTTATTTTCAAAATGAAGTGGCTTTTGACTTCTTCTTTTAGATTTGGGAATCAACACTGTTTTGGAGTGTGTATCTCCTGTGTGTACCGCTTGAAACTGCAGAGATGCAACAGCTTGCCTGTGGAGAGCGAAACCAAAGGTCAGTTTGCCTAATGTTGGGATATGGGCCAGGCCTTCTCTATGTTTTTCACTCTCTCCCAATATCACTCTTGTACCAGTGCCAGGAATTAGGGTATTCATCTTCTCTAGGTAAACATCAGTTGATAAAATGGAGAATATAATTGCACAGATATGCCTTGGGATTAGTGAATACCTCTTAACTGAGCTTCAGTGAAAGCGGCAGTTCTGGCATTATTTTTATTCACCTTGCGGAAAATTACTGGAGCATATTTCATATAATTAGGATCAAGAATGGATTTGGCATCACTTCCAGCAAATGCCCCTGAACACTAATCTGGTTTATTTGGCACCACTGATGAAGCTTCTCTTGTGGGGAATACAATGACAACAATTAACCTGGCAATACAGAACAGAAATGGGAAGTGGGAAATTGTCTTGTCTTTTATGCACATACAGGATGAAGTGTGGCCTTGTTCAGCAACAAAGCAGTGCCTTGAATTTATTTTCTTCTTTTGTTTTTTTATTCCATCTTGAGATGCTCTAAGGAATCTTCTATTTTTTCCCCATCTATCTGAAAAATCTACATTTTTCATGCTGTTCAAAAGAATCCCAACAAACAGACCTATTGAAAGTGTTTGTAGCTCAGTGTATTGGATTGAACTGCGTACTGTTGAATGACCAAAAGACTCTTTCTCTTTCTAGATTTAGACCAATATTGACTTTCAACAGCTGCCAGTCCAGAGAAAGAAATCAATAGCAGGATTTGGGCAAGGTCTTTAGGTTACTGCATCAGGATATACTTCTTCTTTCTTTCTTTCTTTTCTATCTTTCTTTCTTTCTTTCTTTCTTTCTTTCTTTCTTTCTTTCTTTCTTTCTTTCTTTCTTTCTTTCTTTCTTTCTTTCT
>VZUI01047837.1:0-31123 GCA_013401135.1 Cettia cetti | reverse complement strand
GCAGCCCGGCTCTGTCCGGGAGCGCCGCTCGCCCGCGCGGGGCAGCGCCGCCTCGTGCAGCAGCCGTTTCACCGGCACGTGACACATCAGCGGCTCCGCGCGCCGCTTGGCCATGAGGGGCCGCGCGCTGGCGGCTCCGCGTCGCTCGTGTGCCCCGCCGGCGCATGCGCGGCGAGCGCGCGCTGCAGCGCGCATGAGCGCCACGCTCGGCACCACCACCGGGGGGCGGGGTGCCCCGCCGCACTGCCTGACGGGAGGAGCGGACGGGAAGCGCCCCAGCAGGAAAACCCTCATCCGGCCATGACGGGAGGAGCGGGAAGCGCCCGAACACACGAACTCCCACCCGGCCATGAAGGGATGAGCCAAGCACGCGAGACATCAAGCCTTACAGCAAGCTTTAATATCCAAAAAACCCAGTCCATTATACCCACTGAAAACTGTGGGAAGTGCACAGGGACATGAAACTTCCCATTCTTTGCAACCAAATTCAGAATATAACACATTAAAAACAAAACAGGACTTTTACATTTATCAAACTCCCATGTAAGTAAGTTTTACACTGAAGATTATGCAGCATTTTATTTCACACCTGTTACCATGTACAGTTTAAGAGTGACATAAAATAAACAGTCTCAGCTGAAAAACACCTTGAGCATTCCCCCCTGCATATAAAACTAATGATCAAATTCTATAATGCACTGTGCATTACAGTACAAGGGGCAGAGAATTCTAAGAACTCATAAACAGGAGTGCAGGTAAAACACTACTAACACCTCATTCACAAGATTATTTTGCTTCCAGCTCTTAATGCGACTGTTGCAATTTAAAAGCAGAATGCTCTGGGAAAAAAACAGCATTTTCTAGATCAGAAATAAAAGCACATCACTGTATTATATCTTATGTAAAAACATTTTCAGAGAACATACAAAAATGGCACCTGTGACAACATGAAGTGGCAAAGAAAAAAACCACCAGAACACAGGATATTGACACTGAACCATAAATAAAGAGTTCCATTGCTTATTTTTGAAAAACAGACCACCACATTTCAAGTTACAGACTGCATAAGGGGCAGCAACTGGCTAGTATTACAGATGGATATGCTACTCAGCACCAGCTTAACTGACATTCACCTAACCTCTGTCTTATTTCAAGAAGCTTGAAAATCAAGTAAATTACTAATCATGTTCTACCTAAGAGAAGAAAAGCAGACTGGAAGCAAAGAATCACAAATTTTCTCAAAAATTAAATGGTACAAATATGGAAATTAAAGCATGTGTTTTTTTCTTTTAGCCACGCAAGGACTTTTATTTTTAAATTATTTGTCACATAGCAATGTTTCATCTTTAAACACATCTCCCTTGGAACTGGGTACAACTTTGACAGTTTATGCACTTTTAGAAATAGAGAGTTCAAAAAAGAGTAGTTTATGCCAAACTTAAACACTTCTGTAGACCAGAAGCTTCTGTTTTCAATCAGGATTCTGAGCAGAAAAGGGGCACAATACTGAAACACATACAAGGAGGGGTTCTCTTACTCTGTGTTGAAAGTATTTTTAAAAATAAGTTTGGTTTCCCTTCTTGCAAGTTTCCAGTTTAGGCATAAAGGCACAAATTGCTGGCCTTGATTAGAAAAATTGAAAAGCCAGTAACAGATCTATTGAAGAGATGTGATTAGGACATCACCATGAAAGACAGAACAAAAAATAATCAGAAACAAACAATCTACTGACCAGTGTTCTTATAGCCAAATAAGAAAAAAATTTCAGTCCTCCTCATAATGGTTTTATATTTTAAACAAATTTTTGAAAATGCATCCGAATGGCACTTAAGGTAATCAATATATTACGAAAAGATATAATAATAGGTGACACCTCACCTCAGACTAGTGACTGTTAATTAGGTTTTTTCTCATGTACTTAACTTCAAAGTGACAAGAGATTGTATGTGACATAACAGCCTCTTGTATAGTATCATGACTTGTAGTTTAAATTTTCACTTAATCCACATCTGTTTGGAAAAAGAAACATATTATTAGGAGGAACACGGAAGTCGCAAGCGTAAAGTGTCTGAAGTTACAAGGAAATTGTCTACCATTTGGGCTGCATATCCTGGCTCAAGTGGAAGTAATTAGGTTATAGCACATATTTACATGTAACTGCACTGTTCTGACAGGTATTTTTATGTTGTACTACCTACACATGGCATGGATAACTCAGCTATGTTTATCAGCTTTAAAAGTACTGGCTGAAACAGTAAGAAGATGACTCAAAATCAGTGTTTTTCAAGAAGGCAAAGGGATCTAATACATTTCAGTTCCAACACTAAGATCAATCAAGAGCGGTGTTTTCCTGAACTGAGGTTAACATACTACTTCTCTGTGATATTCTGCTTTTTCTTCACTCAGTATTCTGCTTTCACGTAGTATTTCAAATTCTCTACAGGTTCTGTTTTTTGATTAAACCTTTAACAGTGGCACAACCAAAGATCAGAATTTGTATAATATGCTATTTCACTTCAGTTCCACAGAAAATGCTCTAACAGTTCTGATGACTATTTTATCTGTCAAGAGTAATTTTACCACTTCCCAACCATTCCAGACTTCATAATTTAAGTATACATTTACAAATATTTCTCTAAAAGTGACACAGCTAGTACAGTAAGCACCTCCATGCATTCCTAATATCAAGTAGAAAAGAAAAGCACTATGAAAAATGGGGCAGCATTAGCAGAGAATTAGCCTAGTTATGGCAAACATTAAATTTTGCTCTCAGTAAAACACTTTTGCTTTATATTTAATGCATTCCAAAGCACAAAGACAGTGCATGTGAACATTTAATCTTTCACAAGTGTATTATGAATATGCATGGCATAGTATATGTCTGAATAGCAACAGGGATATTAAGAAAATAGACACTATCTATATCCTCTTAAGAACAAGAAGGCACCACTGATTTGAGGTTGTGTCCATACATCACCAGATGATTTTATTCTCGTTTCTAGCTTTCAAGCCAACATTATTTCCTCATTAACATACTCAGACCACTACTGTTCTGGTTTTCTCACCACAAACAACACGCATTCATAGTAGTATTTCATCATGGAGAGTTCATTCACAGTGTAAGTTGAAAGCACAGATTCTTTCTCCACCTGAAAACAAAGCAGCAGTTTTCAAGACAGCTTCTGTACAGGAACTACACAAGAAAATGCTATATCATTATTAATTATGAGGTTCATCTATACAGTTCTTATGAAATGAGAAAAGCATACAATTTGTAAGGTATATAATACTCCCAGAAATCATTAATATATGACATTGTACTGAATGAAATATATGGTGGTTTATTCAAAGCAGTTTGTCTGATTCATAACAATATTGCTTATTGCAAACTACAGCACCTTCTTACCTCTATATGGAATCCATATTGCAGGATAACATTTTTTATATCCTCGTAGCTTAATTCTATGGAAAGCTCATTACCCAAGTTTTCAAAATGGTAAAGGAGAGGACCTAAAGTACAAAGATACAACAGAAATGGCTATCAAAAAGAAAAAATATGCGTTAAAAATCTAAAGTGCATACTGATAGTGCAACAAACACCTATATACAGATTCACATTCTCCAAAATATGGAAGGTTCCCTGCCCAGGGACAGTTGGCCAAACCACTCTATGATTCTGTAAATACTGACAAAAGAACACATTGCTATTACTTGAATATGATTCTTGTAACGAATTTCAGAATCAATGCAAAATGAAAACTAATTACTTTAGCTCTTATTCAACAATTTGCAACACTTCCTACCAGATTTTGTTTTCTTCAGTCAAGCAGCGCTGCTGTTCTCTATAGCTCAGAATATAAAAGTCTGCCTAGCAGCTCTGCTAGCAGTCTGATGGGCTGGGACTGAGAGAGACTGACTGACCAGCAACTGACCTATTTTTACTATGCATAATGTTTAATGTCTGTGTCTTGTCTAACATTCCCTCACCATGGAAGACTCCAATCAAATCTCATTCCCAATACTTATGCTTCGCAGCACAGCAGCACTTAGACACTGAGGAAAAAACAAACAAACAAAAAAAACCCAAACGCAAGGATGTATTTTAAAGTTCTGTTTTCTCAAAAAAAATTAAAAAACCCCCACAGAATACTACACTTGTTATTAAGACAAACATTCGATGCTTGAATGCACTGGCAAGATTTACTTTCCCATTTAAATATCATATAGTGTTGACTTGATTGTAACTAGCAAACATCTGAACATACTTTGAACACTTCTGAGATACTTTCCAAGCCCTATATTTTTCTAGCTGTACAGTTTACTGCATAGACACAATTATTCACACACACTTTTAAAGTATACTATCAAAACTATGTCAAAAAGAGCAGCTGGTCACACTTGCCTACATTTATCCATATTCCTCCAGGCTTTAGTATCTTCCATATAGTATCAATATAATCAATAACATTATGTGCTGTATCTATGAAAAAGCAAGTTGCTACGCAATCCCATGTATCTGCACAAAAAGAGCAAAGTATACAGAGATTAGTTTCAATGCTTTTAACCCTGTAAAAGTTCATCATTTAACCCTAGTATTTGTTGATACCATCAGAACCATCTTAAACTAACAGAAGCTGAAAGGTCAGAATTTTGTCTGCAAGTAAATAAGGTATTTTGGTTTGCATTAAAAGCTGTTAACTTTAGGTTCATTTGACTTGTATTCTATA
Source organism: Cettia cetti (assembly GCA_013401135.1). Taxonomy (NCBI): domain Eukaryota; kingdom Metazoa; phylum Chordata; class Aves; order Passeriformes; family Sylviidae; genus Cettia; species Cettia cetti. The sequence goes on along the minus strand of VZUI01047837.1, from coordinate 26,396 downwards.
TGTACACATATACACACTACAATATTACATATACTTACTACTTTTTCACTTAAAGTTGTTCATACATTAGATAAAATTATAAACTATATACTGTAAAATGAAAATGTTGTAACACATTTTATATAAATGAAGACCCTAATGTGCTATTACTCATCTGTCCTATGAATTTCATTATGACAAAAATACAACTGCAAAAATACAACTGCAAAAACCCCCAGTCATTTTAGGCCTCCCTAGTTAGTATCTAGAACAATACAAGTCTGCATACTAAAGTGTACTTTCATAAGTCACTTAGCTTTAAAACATTTTACTCAGTATTTGAATAACTCCCCAGCTGTTTTTAACTAGTCAATTCAATAGGCAGGAATTTGAGGTCTACCTTTTAAAGCATGAGTCTCCCCATTTTTCTCTAAACGGGGTATTCTTGAAATAACAAAAGTTTTAAGCTCTGTATATAAAAAACATTGGAAGTCTTAATTTATGCCAATCTTGGATGTTCTACTTTTAAAGACAGAAATCTTCAGAAAATTAAGCAGCTGTGGGGAAGGCTCCTGTAAGATCTTTTAGACAAGAAGGTGTCTGTATTTTCTATATTTAAAAGAAAAGCTGATTTGGACTAAGAAATAGACCTATTGATAGAGCTGGAGAAATATTCTGAGTAAGAGAATCTTGCTACAGCTAGTTCTTTATACTTAATACTGGTAGATACACTTCCATTCTCTTTATAATCTGTCCCGAATACTCTGAAAGTATGTGAAGGTACACAAATAGCCTGTAAGTTTGCATTTACTCACTGCATTCAGAATAAATTTCCTGAAAATCCCCTGCTGTCATAGAGAAGTTTGAACCAGAAGGAAGACTGTGAGGATCAACGTCTGGGAAATAAATTGGTCGTATCTGATCAGCAGATCTTCTGTTATTGCTAAACTGATGAATCCAGGGATAGAGCTTACATGAATTAATTTGAGAGCATCTGCAAAATATGAAAACCAGCAAAATTTGTTTCAATTGCTTATCCATAATCTAGAAATAAAAGAGTTAAAGTTCTTGTAACAGCTCCACATTTGCCAGAAGACTTAATCTAGTTCACAACACTTTGAACCTGTTTTAATAATGAACTGATCAAAAAACTAATTTTGACACAAAATCACTACCACAATGTAATTATGCCTTCTTCAGTTTTAGAATTTTCTTCTATGAATTCTTACAATTTTCTCCAACCTATTTCTCTGCTGAGAAGAGAACACGTTTATTTTATAATATTAATTAAATTTATGTTTTGCTATATTCTGTAAAGCTGAAATTTGCTGGATCATCTCTCTTCCTATTAAAAAACAACAAAAAACCAAAAACAACAAACAAAACCTAGTAACATTACTTCCATGATTTTTTTTGGAAACGTTTGGTATCATTCTAGACTTTTCTGAACCATAATTGCAGGAAGTTTTGAAGCACAGCTAAACAAAAGCATTTTTCAGCTGCTAACTGAAAATATGCTTTAAAAATCAAAATATAAATAAGCACCATTTTGCAAAGCATATTAATAGTCATTTTAAGTTTGTAGTCATTTTAAGTTTGTAACACCTTTGCACAAGATCTGTAATCATGCTAAGTAAAGATGACTTTGTTAAACAGTTTCTGGATTGACATGACTAACTAAATCAACTCATTTAAAAAAGCGATAAAACAGAGCACTTAAGTATAACAGGAAGCTTTTCCCACCATCCTGTAAAATGAGTTTGTAACTAAAAAATGAAAAAACATTTTCTTTCAAAAACAACAGAGGACATATCTGTCCTACAAAATACGTATCATCAAGCATTTAATAAACTGCAAGCAATCTATTGGGTTATAAAAGTTCACTCTTTTGGCTGGTAATTAGAATATATTTGTGATAAAGTGTTTGAAATAATATTTGTTACCTTCTCCATGTCATAGCTCTATTTCATTTTATCAGTTAAAAACTAAAACTTGAGCATCAATATACAGCGCTCAATGACTTTCTTCATATATAAATATCAAACACATGCAGTTAAGTTAAAAAAAAGCAAACCCAAAACCAAACAAAAAGCCCCCTAAAAACTACAAAAGCAATTTTAAAAAGATTAGAAAGGAGTTCATGTTCACATAGACTTTGAAACAGTTCCAATTTAATAGAAAATAGCAATCTCTTTTCATATATAAGCTTGAAAACCTCCAACAATTTTTACTTCAAAACCAAGTACTCCAGTCCTTGGCAGTTCCATTCTTATAACAAAATATGTGTAATATGCATTCTACTATAAAAATCTAACATATTTAAGTGTGACACACTTCATTATTTTCCTGACGGGTGGGGTATTCACTGTTCAACATTCAGCTGAAAAGACAGTTTGGGAAAAAATGGGTAGATCAAATCTCACTTCCCACCACTGGTATACAGACAAAAATATATGTTTTCATCCTAAGACGGTCATGCACATGTAACAAACACAACTATTAGTCTCCACCAAATGTCAAGATTCATCTAAAATTATATTCTTTCCAGAAAGTAAAGGAGGAAAACATATCATGTAAGAGCCTTATGCATACAAAGGAAAGCAAATTTTCCTATACAAAGACTGAAGCAGCCTTGGAGCCACCACAGATGAACTAGTCTAGGGTCACTTTATTCTCAAATTAGTTTCCTCAACAGAATAACAAACTCTAAATAATTTCAGATATTTACAGTGACCACAGTTACATTGTGACACACACTCTACATACCTGACCATGCAACTTTATCCACTGTAACAGAAGTTCATGATTTCAGAGATATGAAAAGGTTTTTTAAATGTGTGAAAATCCACAAATACCACTTCTAACACAGAAACATTAAACCAGTGAACCAAGCAATTGCAGCAATGCTTGATGTTCAAAACAGTACTTTGTCCTCCTAAATATAAACCACCAGAGAAGTAAGATAAATCTGTAAGCTGTAAAACTATAAGCATATATGAGCAAAATATTCATGCTTTTATTAGCGAAAAGCAAGTATAAATTAAATTGAGACTATAGTTAAAAACTAATTGCCACATTCTTTTTTCTGACCACTCTTCTTCAGGTATTATCTTCAGTTATATTGATCATTGCTCTTTCAGTTTCAGCAAAGCAAACTGCATTTCAGAAGGCTAACCGTGAACTTAAGACTAAACTGAAAGAATCTTCAACTCCCTAAAACCTTCATAACAGGGACATCAAGCCCACAATTACATCTGGCAGAAAGGAATGCATGGACTTCCACTAAATGGATTGCTGCTCTGTCAACCTAGCAGTATTCTCTTCCATGGTAACAACTTTTCCAGCAAAGATGAAGATTACAGCAGCTGCACAACACTCAATTATGCTGTCCAAAAATCTCATACTGTTATCAAGTTTAACACATATACACCTCTTTGCTAAATATCCTACATAAATGGGAAACACAACATGAGCAGTAGATGCTAAAATTACTACTGTTAGTAAAGCATGAATATTTAGGATAATTTCACATATAGGCAAAGACTCTTTATTAAAGGAGCATGTCATCAGAGGGTAGGAGAGAAGTTAACTAACCTCTGTGACAGCTGACCAGTGCTCCAGAATATGAGAAACGAATGCTTTTATGCTGCTTTTTAGTTCCAAAGCATGAGAGGAATATGGCTTCCTTTTAGAAGCTAAAAGGCATCAGTCAGTTCAATTGTAATAAACAATTTCACCATAAACGAGTCACTTGAGAATAATGCAGGAAAGAAAGAACAAATGAACCTCCAGTAAACATCTGCTATTACACAGAGCACTACTGCTATATGCAGACATGCAGTGGGCATCATGCAGTGTTTTCCCCTTGTTTTTGAACAGTAAGCTGTATGAGATACAAGAGCATTACAGTGTGCTGTGGACAATCAAGTCTATAAAACTGTCTCCAAAACAATATGGTGATTCATTAAAAAAGCCAATAGTTTAGGTATTTTCAGCAAAGGTGTATCGCTTCAAAATGATGAACTGTCAAATTCTGCCTCTGTGGACTTAGCACAACCCCCGCCCTTTCCCCCCCACAAAGAACACCACACTCCAGACCTCTTTCAATACCTGCCCACTTGTAGCATTCCCACTCTTTCTTAAAAGAATAGCTGCACGTGCTGCCTTTTTTCTTCTCTAACAAGGTCATTTTGAAAACAGTAATTCCAATGCAAGTAGCAGAATACCAAATACAGAAAATTTAAGTAAAACCTGTAACAGGAAATTTACTATATTTAAATTTATTTTCTGGGCATAATTGTGGAATTAACTCTTAGCCTCTTGCTCAGCACGCATCAATAATTGTTTTTGTTGTCAAAAAACAGGGCCTAAAAAATTAGTACGGAATGTGATACTTTTTTTTTTTTTAAACAGGTGTCCTCTGTTAATAACCACCACTACTATATACCATTTATTTAGGTCGTATTTACTAGCCCATATTCAGTAATAGTAAGATAGGTGTCCACTTAACAGCAGCAGGTGAAATAATGTGAAATAAATCATAAAACCTAATCAAAATTTTGCAGAAAATCTATTGTATAATTTAGAGATTTTAAATCTCAAAACTTGAAAGCCATGCTTCCTGTAATTTTAATGACTCAGATATAATACATCCTTCCTTGTTTATCCCTAAGATTTTTTTCCTTAAAGCATTCTAAAAAGTGAGTATGTGTGCCTTGCAGTATGACTTACAAATCTATTCTTGTGAGATGTATATATTCAGACTTCTGTCATTTATAGTTTTGCCTCTCTAGGTTTTATTCAGCAAGTAAAACATAAGCTATATACCTGTTGAGTACAAAGTTAGAAGAAAAGAGCATAAAGAGGCTCCACTCATTTCCTTGGCAAGCATAACCGAGCATAGCTATTTCCCACGCCAATCTACCTAGCCCAGCACCAGGTACCAGGATATTAACTTTGGAGAAATCCCTGCAACAGAACAAAAATAATAGTTAAGTCTTTATCTGATACCCCTTAACACAACTTAGAGGTCCAGCCAAACATTTTTCCCACCATATACTTAGATACTATAGTATGTTTCCTGTATGACTTCACCTTTAAATGGAAACTGAACTTGTTCTGATCAGGTTGGTTAATTGTACAGTCAAAATAATTCACAGAAATTACTCAAAAGAACATATACAACCCTCATTTGGAATACAGAGCATAACTGCTATACACCATTTGTTTTCCTTAAAAATTCTAAAGTTATCCAGCCAAAAATTTCTCAAGTGAATTGAAGAATATTATCATATATCACAATGTATTTTTCTTTAAGCCCCACTGATTGTCAGAAAGCATTCCAGACATTTTTTGTTACCTTGCAAGAAAATTTAAAAAAAAAACAAAACCCCAAGTATTTTGACATGAGAAATGAAAACATAAAATCTCCACAATCTGACGAAAAATTCAGAATGTTAAAACCTTAAAACAGTGATTGTTTCAGCAATGGTGGGTTCTTCATACGCTGCTCACTGGTTTTCCCAAAGTAATCTAAGTGACATATTTTGTAACTCAATGTACATTGCAGCTCTCTAACCATATACCCATAACTAGGCATCAAGTTGAAGACAACCAGAAAGCATCCAGCAGTGTGTTCATTGAAATACTTAGAAAAATCTCTCTCAAGGGCAGGAACTAACAAATAAAACTAAGAATCTCAAAATTCGCTCCTCTTTGAGCCATAAAAAGGCAATACATACATATTCTAACCATCACATTTCCACCACAATGCAATCAAACCACCACTTATAAAACAGAAATCACTCCCATGCCAAACTGAAGATACTTAATCTAAAAAGCAGTAATTTTTCAGTTTCCAGTCATAAGCAAGACTTCAAGAGTTTATAGTTTCATACAACGAAGTATGAATATTCATACACCTCCCCACACTGTTCTGCATATCACCTTCAGAGATAAAAAACACTCCTACCAATTTATATGCAAGTACATGAAGGAAGCCACAATCAGTAGTTCCAAAGGGTAAAAGCACCAAAACACAAAGCCTTTGACTACTTAAAGATTCAGAATGCCAGAAAGGGCTCAAAAGAGTAAGGATGCTGCACAAGCATGAAGATGATTAAAGGAGTTACATAAATCCTAAAAGCTGTACACCTCTGAATGCTATTACCCAGAACCAAAAGGAACTATTATTCTTCTCAAAAGGCCATACAATTTAACAAAGCAGTTTTAACAGTGCCTTTTGAGTTTTGATTTGATCATCTAGTTAGTAAAGTCTCTGAAATGGAAAATCATTCCATTCCTTTTCATGCCATTATATGTCCAGGCTCTTTTTCTGACTTAACAAGTTGGAAATCAAGACTTTGTTATTACTTAAGAGCACTCCTGTGAAGCAATGGTTCTCATTACCTCTCTTCTACAGGGAAAACCAGAAGTCCTACTGAAAGAAAAAAAAATACTTCAGGAGAAAACTACATGCTCAATATGAAATTTTTGAAAATAGGGAACCAGGAGAAGGAAGAAGAAAATGTGCTTTCTGGTAGAAGCTAGAAAAGCTTCTATCTTACAGCTCTTACAGCTTCTCTTACAGCTCTTCCTGTTCATAACAGTACACTGTTAATCCAAATGGATTTTCTAATCTATTCCCCCATTTCCTTAAAATTTCACTTTATTTATGAAATATTTAGACTAGCTCTACACAGATTTTAGCACCCCCATGTGGACACTTCTATAAAAAATGGAATGATAAGCCATAAACCACTTCCAAGATTACAAGACACCGATTAGAAGAAAAGTCTTTTCTTAAAGCAATCTGGTAGCTAATTGATATGCAAGTATGTTCACATTTTGAAATCTGCACCTTTCTGCACCCTGAAACAAGACAAAATCTGAACAGTGAAGTGAGTTGATTATAAATTGCCTATAGTTGTCTTGTATCTTTTCATTCACAACATAAGGCTTTTGTACTTCTAAACTAATTTTCCCAATTTTCTCTTAGAAAATAGCTTTGTATTCTCTTTTTCTAGTGCAGACAACTACACTGTCATTTGCATCTTTATTAAGGGATTAAAGTCTGGATATTTGTTAGCAAATCAATTTCTATGCTCCTGGTCACCAACTTCATTTCAGCAACATCTCAGTCCACTAACACTGACACTAACCTTCCAAGAGTGTATTTTTGAATTTATAGTCAAAGAAATTATGTATGTTGCAAACTTACTGCATAATAGTGACTGTTGATAGTGTCCCCTAATTAGAAAAGAATTGTCTAGCATCTTTTCCAAGACTCGATAATGAACTGTTTGTGACAAACAGTTTTTAAACTATATTGAATTTTGAATCCTTATAATAGCTAAAAATCTTTAATTGCACAGAAACTGCTTTTTTAATGGCTATAATCCTTTAAGAGGCTAGAAAAAACAGCTTTTCTCTGGTGGTTATGTGATTACAACAGCTACAAAGTTAACCTAAAAAAAAAAAGAAACCAACAACTGTGGTAACATAATAACCCAAAGTGATCCACAAGTAAAACTAGCCTTGAACCAGCAAACAAGGACAGGATTTCTATGACACACACCTAGCAGTGGTTAGGTACATAAATGAGTACCCAACAAGTGCCCACTTGCAGGCCAAGAGGGAAGTAGCATCAGCCTATTAATCTGACAGGTGTGGAGAAAGCTGCTGGTCAAGCAGCAGAGAAGAGGGCTGCATAGTACTATTCAGCTCAACTACTGAAACTGCATAAGTTTCTAAAAAAGACACAAGAGAAATATCAGAAACTAATCTGTCATGTCCTTTTCAATATGATATATTTCAATATGATATATTTTCAGCTATTAGAAGGCTATTGATAATAATGAAGATTTCAACATTTTTTAAAGATGTCCTTTTTAAAGGGGGAAATTAAACGTGATAAAAATGGAGGCTTATCCCACATCTATTGTGTTGTAATGAAAAGTAATGATGCTGAGGGGGTAAACATGCTCAGCAAAAGAAAAATGAGAGTGCCTGATCAAACAGAAACCTCATTTTCATAAACTACTGCAGTTCAATTTGTCAAGTGAAGGAATAAATACATATTTACACTGAGACGGGCTTCTGATCAGTGGAAATACCAGCATAGAACACACGGTGGAACTCCTTTCCTAGTGTACACAAGGTCTGTAAATTTAGATCGTAAGCTCTGGTGATTTATTTTGAGATTTCTATCAGCATCTTGGAAAATACACTGCTGGACAGCATGACACAGATGAATTTTAAGTTATAGCTCATTCTAGAGGCCTAGTTTATGAGAAAACTGAAAAAAATACCTAAGTATATTGGTTTTGGCCATGGAATGATAATTAACAAAAGTTAATTATCTCATAGATTTCTTTTGGACAAGAGGCTGATGATCTTTACATCGTTTCACCTAAGCAGGAAGAGCAAGGAAACCAGGATGACTGAAAACAAGGGGAATAAAAAAAAAAATTAATGATACTTCCCTATAAAAATGCATCAATAAAAACACTGATAAACAATTAAAAATGTATCTACATTTTACTATTTTCTCCTATACCAAGTAGGTTCATTCTAATCCAAGACATTTAAATATTACAGAACTCCTGTGAGCTGAAACACAAATTCCAACATGAATAATGCAAGAAATCTATCAGTTCTTCAGGAAGACATAATCTTATGGAATTTACTTAAAACTGCTTTGTTGACTCTGCTACCAGATTCTGTGTTCAGGTGCTAAGCAGAAAGAGGCAGAAACAGCTTTTGCCATTTATTTTTAGATGGCAGCCTCAACAAAAGACTAGACTGAAACATATGACAACACATGCTAAGTAGCACCTAGTACATAACTATTCTGATTTACAGCTGCTTTGAACCATTGCTTGTGCTACTTCCCAAAGAGCAATCATATGCAACACTTCACTGCTTTTCCTGCTGTTTACATTCCAACTGAAGCCATACACACCAATCTTGCAAACTGCATTGCTACAAGGTGTGCATGCATGGAGTGAAACATACTTGAGTAGTTTCAAAAATTTAAACTCCATTTTCACATGATTCCAATGTATGGAATTAATAATGTCAACAAATTATGTTAACTAGAAACTTAATGTACCATTCCATTGAGTATTACAAATTGGGTAAGTACAAAGTAAAAGGTGACTGGTACTGACAGTTTCAAACTTAAAATATTAATCATTTCAACACAAAATACATTTAGATAAAGTAGTTTTCATTTCACTTTCACGCAGTACAATTTTTCTCTAGCACCTTCATTTCATCCTTTCAGGAGACTTTAGTGCTCTGTGCTACAAAAAGAAACTCTAAAGCAATGCAAAGCTGCATTCTGAGGTTCACCTATAGGCTGCTTTCTTTCACACAGAGTCCATGGTCAGTCCTCACCCACTATAAAAGACTAAGGAACTCACTGTGGTCAGTTCAGACGCTGTCAATCCCTTCAAACTGAAACAACATCTCCACTACAAAATCACTGACTCAGAATATGCTGAGCTAGAACAGACCTGGTCAGGGTAAGAAAGTCCAGCTCCTGGCCCTATGCAGGACACTCCAAGAGTCACACCATGTGCCTAAAAATATTGTCCAAACACTTCCGGAACTCAGACAGGCTTGGTGCCGAAGAGCCAGTTCCAGTGCTCAACCACCCTCTGGGTGAAGAATTTTTTTCCTGGTATCTAACTTAAACCTCTCCTGATTCAGCTGCATGCCATTGCCTCAGGTCCTGTCACTGGAGATTGAAGAGTCTACAAAATTTGTATTAAAAAAACAGACTGACCAGCTAGCAAACCCTACCAGGGAAGTTACTTCTTGCACAAGAGTGAAATGGCACTGCCAGTTAAAGCTTGATAGTACATGACTCTGCTTCTCACCTCAAAAAGGTAAGTATACCTAACCAGGAGAGCCTCCAGTCACTAGGAAAAATGAGTGAGCTGACACAGTAGCTAACAATATGTGAGCAGAGAAAAGGTTTTCCCTAAGTGCTGCAACAGCTCCACAATGGTAATTTAAGTAATGCACATTTTAGAAATTAAAAAAATGCTGTTTGACAAACTGAAACTTGTAGTAGAGGTGTTTGATCCATATAGTGATGTATTGGGATTTCAGCAGAGACAAAAGAAAACTTAAATGGTACTTCAGAGCTATCACAATAGGGACGAATGCTCTGCCACATCAGTCTGACAACCACAAGAACTCCCTGTAAAGAAGCACAAAGCTGTCAACTTCAGATTCACTCCGTTACCACATGTTGCTTCCTAATCAACTGAAGGTTTTGAAATAGAGTTCATTGATGAAAATTGTAGAAGTCAAGATTTTCCAGCCTCAGTCATGCATCTCTTAAGATTTGACATAAGCTACCTCTCCCATAACCAAAATTCATTAACAGCTAGCACACAAGAGAAAAAGCTGAATTGTTACCTTGGAGTTTAGCATGATTTCTTGCAAAACTAACCATGAGTTTTCCTACAGATCTACACATCAGAGGTATACCTGCAGTATTTAATTAATTTCTTATCTTATGTAAGGCACTATTAGCACTAGAAAAATCGCAGAAAGTTCACTTGCAGATAAAACATTTTCAAAGGTGTATGTATCTTTAGGTAAGTCAGTTCAAGGCAAAATAGAAACCATCTATACTCCATGCTCTCCCACCACAGTCTTTACTAATGAAACTAAATAATGGCTAGTGGAAGAGACCTTTCATATTTGCACGAGAGCATTATTAACAATTACCAAGAGAGAAAAAAACCACAATAACACCCTGCTATATCAAACGTAAGTAGTGGCCTGTTACCTTTATGAATACAAATTCGCAAATTTTCCCATTGTAAGACTAGTAAGTTTAAACTAAAATGTACCTTAAGATGACTGGTTTGATTGACAGAACCAACACGGAACTCTTATAGCAATATAACCTTTGGAGACTTTGCCATTCTGCTTCTACCTAAATTACCTAAAACTCTTAGATCAGTGACTATTTTGGCACTGTTAACAAGCCAATACTTACAAAACGACCCTCACACATGAAACTAAGTTTTTTTAAGAATTGTCTTAGAACAGCTGTCTGAAACCAAGATTAGAATTTACTATTTTCAGAGTAAATGCTTAGTGCAATTAACTACAACTGCAGTAGAGGTTAAGTCTTCCTCCTTCCTTCCATAATGAAGAGCCAAAGTCTTACTTCCTGCTGTAACAGAGTCCTTCCTTTCACTTAAAGCAGACACACTAATCTGCAGGTTTTACCTCACTAAGCACTGAGTTAATTTTCTAAAGTCTCTTACTTGAAAGATTTACATATATTGTTACACCCAGCTGCAGAACAACAACAAAAAAAATATTACTGGTTTACCTGGTATTACTTTGTGAAGCTTATGATTATACTCTTTTCCAACATCTTGTATTAGAAATAAAAACTTTCTTGATTGAAAAATAAATTCCTCTGAGTTCATAGAAAATTCTCTACTTTTGAAACAAAGCTTTTCATTACTCCATAAATTCTGTTTCAGATTTGTGCAACAGAGTAAGTCCACATAAATATAAGTTTTAAGACACTATTACCATCTTTCTTTCGGAAAGTTCTTTATAATTTCACTAATAATTGGCTGGTAGCAGGAATCTCTCTCAGACTTCCCCTCTTCACTCCAGTCTCTCACGAACTGTTTCAATGTGGACTTTAATTTATCCATGTCAAATGTGGAAGCTGGTGTAATCTTGCCACTTCCCTGAATAAAGTGGAGAGAGAAAAAAAAAAGTTAGTGGAAAACATACCAAGTATTTGGAGTCTTGGGGGGGAAAGCAAATCATGAAGAGAAAAAAAGCCATGCTGCAAGAACTGCTGAGAGTATCAGCCGACAAAGAACTTCCCTTTTACTCCTGAGACCTGAGCTTAAATCCATCTTAATATCCTATACAAACTGAGTTTGCTGGCCTCTCTTTGGCATTCAGAAGTCCAGTTTTTCCACATCAAAAAACCAATGCACAGCAAAGCACAGTTGATAGTCCTTATTCAGGAAAGGATCAGGGCTTAGCCAGTGCAGAGGCTGAACTGCTTACCCTGAAAAAAAGATCCCACTAGATACTGATAAGGCAAAACTCAAAGGCTGCCCATTACTGTATCTTGCCTGTATCCAAGGAGGACTTCAGTTTTCATCTCTGTCAGTCCTTTAAGTTTTGGTGTCTTTTTTTTTTTTGACAAAAAGTAGGTCAAGTAATAAAAAAGTATTTACAAATAACAACATTAAAAATACTTACAATCTAAAATTGCAACCTATTTACAATGCTGTAACATATAAGAACCTACAACAATACAGACAATATCACTTATATTCTATATAGTTAACAGAAAAAAAATAACTTTAAAATGTAACTAGAGTAAAGCTAGAACTCTGGAGTGAAAACAATGATTTGCCAGATTCACAGTTAGTTTTCATAAGTGTAACTAACAGAACTAACAAACAGTTTCATTAAGCATCAGCTCTGCAAAATGTGAAGGACAAGACTGAGAAAGGTGTGAGCAAACAGGAAACAATAAAACAAGGAAGGCAAAAAAAAAGAAAGTTGGAGATTCGAGGTATTAAAAACAAATGTAGAAAATCACAAAGCATACAGAATTTAATTTTGGAGCAAGAAAAAAGTCCATTTTAACATACATCTTCTCCATATTCCTTATTTTCAAACATATGAACACAGTCATTCACAATGGTTTGTAGTATTTCTTGATTATGATCAATGCACTTCCGAATCTTGTCAAGGTGAGGAAGAAATTGAGGAAGAAGACTCTGTTGGTTAGCTGGGAGAGACTTAAACTGCCTCTCTGTTCTGTTCACTCGTTCATGCATGCTCGTTCTAAAAAGCAAAAGTTTTAAATATTTAGAAGCAATATACACACATATGTAAACAATTCAGGCTAAGCTGTTCCAATTACAACTATTCTCTTTTTTTAATACACAGAAAGTGACCAGAGTTTGTAGTCACTTACCGGAGAACAAGTTTTCTACATTTTTTTACGCAAAATTTTTTTAAGCTCTAGTTCTACATTATCAGTCTATTTAACACTTTCCATTTTAAGAGGACTCTTCCTTCCTCCTTACCATTTCATCATCAGCCACTCATTTCCAGAGCAGGTGATCAGTACCTTAACACATGGATCTGTAAAATTTAACAACCAACCATCTCCCAAGTTTGTTTCACAAATCCAATTTAAATTGAATTAATTTGAATGCGGTGGTAAGGTTTGGTTACAGAAAAAACAAGATGTGGAGTGGGAATTGGCATCCCCAAAATCCACTGCTTTCAGGAGAACTGTAAAAGTCTCAGATGGACCACACCAGAGTTCTGGCAGCCACACTAAGATACTAAGCTACCTTCTTTTCACAGCATATTCCGCATAAGTACTGTGAACATGATCATGTGAACTGATGAAAGCTAAAAGTATCTTTCCACTTCTCCAAGAATAAAGTTTCATTAAAATGGTGACTCTTCTGATTTTGCAAGATTTGATTTCTGTCTAAACTAGTTGCTAAGCACCATCATGATGACTCTATAGAGAATTCAGTAAGAGATATTGACCCTTCTGACCACCAAATGATTTCAGCTGGTCAAGTCACACCAAAGTTTCCCAAGTCTTGTATACAAGCAGCACAAAGCTGAAAAAACTAGCCATTATAAGAGACAGCAGCAATTGCTGGCATTTGAGCTACAACCTCATTCTGGAAATTTGACCAGGTAATATCTTATTCACGTGTTACTGAGAAGGGCTTGCAATTGCTACACTGGTTTAAAATTACATTCAAGAACAAGAAAAAAAAAAGTTATCTCTGTTTACATCTAGAGACCAAGAACAAGATCTGGACTCATCTGAAAGTGTGCTACTGTCCTATTCATACAGATGTTTCCAAGTTAACTGGAAATATCTGTATGAACGAACAATTCCATTTATTAAGTACCAAAATATGTAATTTCACCTAAATTTCGAATTATTTCTTTAAAATGGGGGTAATTTCATTGAATTTCTGTACTGGAAATTTGAGTCCCTTTTCTTATGTTTTTACTGAAACAAGTATTCAAAAGCAACCCAAAGTCACAGTTCAGTAGAAAGCTGAGAGAGATATTCCCAGATTCTAAGGCCTGAGGGTACAATTATACCACTAATAAATTACAGGTTGGAATTGCATTAGTAGCAAACGGTATTAGATACCTTTAACTAACTAGGTCTTTGATATGTCCAAATTGAATTAGAGAATTCACTTTGGAGAAGACATCAGAGAGTCATTCAGACCAACCTCCTGACCAAAAATTTGTCCTGGAAGACAAATGAAACTTACATGGAAAAACCTCAAATAGAAGAAATCATATAAATATCACCCACTCCTACCAAGAACCTCACTACCATGTACATATTATGCTTCTGCTACATTGACAAAAAAATATTTAGAAGCAATAAAAACGGTCCAGCACATAATAATGAACCCCATGATAGGGCTTTGTTAGCTGAAGCTGAACCTGCTTTCCAAACCTAGAAACAGGAAACTGTTTACCAAAACAGTGAAGAGAACTGGACTTTCCAGCCAAACTCCACTACCTTGAAACGCAAGTTGCTTCCTCGTCTACTAAACGGATTCAGTCCTAAAACCAGGTGTCCCCACCGCCGCTGGCTCACTCGTATGGAGCCAGCAAACCCTCTTCTGACCTAACAGATGTTATTAAAAACGCCATCCATTATCCCTAGCAACAGATCTTATATCTTCTGCAAAGTAAAATGTCTTTCAAGAATTTCCACCCATAATCGAAACACCATATTGCATGTCTCTGCCAGCAGGAGATACTACTGTTTTTGAAGCCTTTACAGTGTATTAAAGCATTCTCCCTCCTAAGTGACCTCAAGACACCCTATTCAGGTTTGATGCTTTCTTTTACGCTTTCGAATTGACAGACATCAAGGCGACTTTGCACGTATCCCGAAAGGAAAGTGGTGCAGAAGCCCTTTCCAGACTCGGGGCTCCGCACCCCGCCGCCAGCACACGGCTGCGCACAGGGCGCAGACCGGGAGGCGGCCTCACGACGCGCACCAAGAGCGCCCTGCTCCGGGGCCCGCGGAGCTGCTGCGAACCCTGCCGAGGCCGCTCGGGAGCGTAGAGACCCCCGCGGGGCCCCACGCCCAGACGGCAGGCCTCAATTACCCGTAATATCGGAATGCGTTGATGATCCTCCGAAAATGTTCCCGCTCCAGACGTTCCTCCTCCTCCACCGCCCTGGCCGACGCTGTCGTCAGCACCCTCGGTTCTAGAGGCTGCCGCCTCCGCCGCTCTTCGCTCAGGGGTGCCGCCTGTTCTGCCTCGGCCTCCGCTCCCATGCCGCTCGCGCTCTCTTCCGGCCACGGCAGCTGCTCCCGCTCCTCCTCGCGGCCTCGCCGCAGCCCCCTGCGCATCACCTTGGCGGGCGGCTCCCTCTCGCCCTGGGGATGCGGCCTTGGCAGCGGCGCTTTCCGGGACACGGCGCACGTGGCCGACATACCCCGCGCCCTCCTGCGCCCGCGGGCACGGCCAGCGCGCAGGCGCACCGCCGCCCTTCCGGCGCGCGCCGTGGGCCCCCCGCAGGAGGGTATCGCGAGAGGAAGAGGAGGGCAGGGCCGGCCAGGCGCACCCTGCGGACGGGAACCCGAGCTCCCGAGCCGGAGGCACAGCGATTGGGCGCAGGACCCCGGCAGAGCGCTCCGCACCCCCGAGCCGTTTGGTGTCACAGGGGACGCTGTCTGTGGCGTGGTGCCCCGTCCCCGCTGAGTGAAGCGGCACGGCGGGGTAGCCCGATAGCGGCAGTGGCGCTGAAGCACCTCAGGCGTACCAGGGTAGGATGCACAGCTGCCGGGCTCCTCGGTGGTACCCGGGCACATGAAACACCGGCTCAACACTCAAACCCCGACTCTCCGCCGGCCTGCCGGCTCCAGGCTGGGGTCAGATAGGCAGCCAGCCCCCGTGGCAGGCAGCCGGGGCAGCGAGGTCACTGTGCTGAAAAGAGGCATTACTTCACTTCAAGACGGATGATGTTTCCTGGGAGGATGGGCAAGGACCAACTGTTGGGAAGGAAAAGCAAGGTGTGTAACCATGCAGGAGGCATTAAATAGTAGATTTTCCCCCACAACATCACTTTGGCCACATTCTTCTCCACCTGACAAGACTTGTTTGACTAGGTGCAGACACCACGTCATGCAGCAAGTCACACCATACACCTTTCCACTGTGCTTCGAGAAGCGGCTGATGCAAGACTACCTCATTTGTAGCGGCGTGTCCCCTCAGTCTTAAAAACTAAAGAGCGCTACCATACCTCCTCCGTCTAAAGACAGGGGCAGCCATTCCGTACTCCAAGTAACGCAACAGGAATAGGAAAGGATTTTGGCACACTAACTTCCTCTCTCTGGAAGTAGGAGTATCAGCTCCCTAAAATAAATACTTTCACTTTACTCTCACACTGCTCCTGCTCTCTTTTAACTACAGTAATGACCAGGCTGTGAATGGACACTTGGCACTGTGTTCAATGCCAATGCTAGAGAAAAACCAAAGACCTACCCAGTTCAATGGACAGAAGAGTCATTGTTCCCAAGGGGGTATGTAAATTAAGAAACACTTCCTGTGTGACAAAACCAACATCTGAATCAATGATACATAGTCTAAACAGAAATTAAGCTTTTAGACTTGGAAGATTAGAGGGCGAACCATAAGCTCTGGGAGAGAAAAAGTTTGTTCCTACTATATCAGTGTTTATATCTTGCCATGTTCTGTTATTTTAACATCAGAAAATCATTTTCTAAATATCAAGCTAATAATATAGTTGTATTTCTGTCCTTACATAAAAGCCATTAGCATTTTATAGAACCTACCGTCTTTATCATTCCACATTTCTGAATGTATACAAGATACTTAGCAAAGCTTTCTTTCAGCTGTTAACAGCCTGAAATAGCTGCAAGCAGATGATACCACTTCCAGAAAGTTATCTATTCTTCACTAAACAATCACAGGCTTCTGTCATGCAGCCCTCCCCAACCACTTCACAGCCAGCCCTGACTGAGCACCAAGAGCAAACTAGAGAAAAAAAAAAAAAATTAAAAAAAAAAATTTCTGTCCAGGGCTGTACCTGCTTCAAACCAGTAGCATTCTGCCAGCATGCCAAGTTACAGGACAGCTCTGTAAGCTTTTGTAATGGCACTGGAAATACTTTATCTACCAAACAGACTCAGATGAGTTCATTATCTTTTGTGGCCAAGTTGCTGCAGCAACTGGCAAAAGCACACAATTTTGGAACATCAGGTGAGCCTGGTCAGTTTCTACAGTCCATCTATGATATAGAACTGCTTGCTTCTTTTACTGCTTCGTATGAGTGAAGTGTTAATGAATCTCCTGGATCTCTCTTGAACTTGCTGGTACTGTCTGCCACCTTTGGCATTACATCTCAGAAGGTCAGTGTCTGCTGCATAAAGTATCATCTCTAGCCTGGTGAAATATCACCTTAATATAAATTGGTCAATCTGTTTCAAATGAGGAAGTGCCCCCCAGACTAGTATTTGTGAAATGTGGTGAATACTAGTTTTGCTTCCACTTGACTCACAGCTTTAAAGACGCTGTAAACCATGGCCCATTTTCCCTCTGGGTCTTCTCTCCACAAGTGAGTGGTCCCACCATTTTTAGTGTCTCCTTGCAAAGCAGCCTCTCCATTCCCTTGACATTTAATTGCCCTTCTTTCAACTCCACTATGGACTCCCTCTAAATGCAGAAACTAGAAATGGGTCCTGGTCTTACACTGGAGCCAAGTTAAACCACCTGTTTTGTTTGGAGGAAAAAAAAAAATTAAAAATGTGATGCAACTCCAAACCATGGCATGGTTACAGAAGAACTGTGAAAGATTTGAGCCCTGAGGTCTTGCTACAAGTTGCTGAAACACAAGTTCAGTGCCATGTATATTCCAATAATGATTTACACCACAAATGCAGATCTGCATTGGAGCTCATCTACCATTTTTCCCTGTAGGAGGATCTGACAAAACTGGGCTCCTTGCCACAGCACCAATGCTGGACTACTTGAGAATAAAGTCAGGTGATACCATGTTCATTCCATTCCCTCTTCTGAATCACCATGCAGAGCAGGTGGAACTGGAAGACTGGCCCTGTGGGAGGGACTCTGGAGCAGCAGAAGACTGTGAAGAGGAAAGAGCAACACAATCCCCATCCACCTGTGCTGCTGGGAGATAGGAGGCAGAGAATTTGTGCAGGAAGTCAAGCCCAGGAAGAAGGGGGAAGGTGTTATTTGTTCTTAATTCTCATTATTTCTGATTTTATTGGCAGTAAATTAAAACATTTCCCCAAACCACTTCTGTTTTGACTGTGAGTAACTTCTGTGTGATCTTCCTGTCCTTATCTTGACACATGAATCAAGATGCAAATCCACTGCATTTCTTCCCCTCTCCTGTTGAGGAGGGGGAAGTAATAGAGCAGTTTTGTGACTAGCCAAGGTCAGCCCACCACAACCATTCCATGCATTAGCTTATCTCTTGCAATTGTACCCTTTTCAAAGGGAAATAAAAACAGAAATACAGTTTAAAGTCAGACAATCCATCACAGCCTATCAGCAAATGCAAGATGTATTTTTAGTGCAAAATAATAATACGAAATTATATTTGGAAGAACTTTGTTTTAAACACAGTTAAACACAGCTGTAATCTGATAACATCTTTTTCTTATGCATAGATTAAAGACTTTTACAATAAAGTACTACATTTCAATCACTGACTAGTTCAGCTGTCCCATATCAAGTAATACATCCTTTGCTTTCCCTAATTTGTAGTTTCCATAGTCCGTACATTTATTTTTATTCTGGCTGATAAAAATGTAACATATTGTCTAGAAAATATAAGAGTTAAGACATTACTTATTCTGCAACAAACTATGATCCAATTCTGCAATTTCCTAGTTTGTGTCAATACATATACACAAATTTTATAAAAAACTTTCACATTTGTTTAGCATTCCTGTTTCATTCACAACATTTCAGTTTCATTTCACTTTCAATGTGAGCTACGAATATTAATAGCAATTATTTCTTCCTTCCTCCTCCCTGAATGGATTTATCTAGTTTTCTGTGCCATCAATCTCTGCACAATATATGTACTATAGCTCATTAATGATGTATCTCCATTCTCTACATCTTACTTCCCCATCTTTTTCCAACAATCTGAGTCCTCTTGAGGCTTGTTTTCATTTTCTTTACATCTATTTCCAACTGCTCTAAACAATACACAACACAAAAATTATTGTGCTAACACCAGAGAGGTATTTAGCAAGTCCACATAAGTTTATCAGCAATTCACGTAGTTACTGAATAAGCAGCATAACAACCTACATAAATTTACACAGCTGGTTCCTCTAAGCACGTTTATCAGTGATTACAAGCTCCTAAAAATATTAGAGGCAATCACTGTCGTTCCTATATGATCATTTCAAATTGCAATCATCCATGTTCAGATAGGCTTATTAATCCAACAGAAGTGCATCTTTATGGTTTAGTTCTGTGCACAAAAATCTTCATGTTCTTTAAAATGTACACATTCAATCAGATTTAAAGCTCAGCCAAAGCGGGACTGATTAAAGGAATTTTAAAGAACGCACTGTTCATACTACTAAATGGAGTCTCTGTCTCCGTATCCAAGAGACACTTAATAATTACAAAAACTCTTGTGCTGTATGAAGTAGAATTATGGTCATACACACAGCATTTGCCCAGCTGGCTTGCCATGTAAGACAGTCTTGGTGTTTTCAATTCATATTAAATGGAACCCATACTTTCTATGATATCATGCAGTGACCTGCTGATCTAAAATCAATACGAAGTACATATCTAACCTGTAGTGTTTGCAAGTGACATTACTTTAAATTAGAAGGTAATTCCACCAACACATTTGTTTTCATTGATATTTTATCCCATATTCCTTCTCTTCCCTTTTTTTATTATTTTATCATTAAATAACAGTGGATTCAACTATAATCTCGGAACATCCCATTTCAAGGAACTCACAGTTTTAACTGAAATTGACTCAGAGTAATTAGCAACCATGGTACTGTAGCACATAAAGAAATATAGATCTATATAATTCTTGTAGTATTTTCAAATAAAACTGTTAGCTTCTTCTTTACACAGAATGGGATAGATACATAGATTCAATTTCCAGTAACATTACTTACTTTCTTCCATCAGCTTGTTTAATTCCTGTATTATATCACTATACACATAGGATAAAAGCTCCTCTTGGGATTTTGTTCCATCCAAATAATCTGAGGAAGAAAAAGGAAATGTTCATGAGTTCTGTCCCAGCTATCTGCAATGGCAATTGACAAAGTTTTCAGTATTCCTATAGATGCCATCAGAAGAGAAAAAAAAAAACAAAAAACAAGAACAGTACCTCCCCTTCCTAAAACTTGTTTTACATGTTAGAAAAATATAATGGAAAAGTATTCTTGTTAATAATTCATCTACAATTTTTTGTGGTACAAAGGCCTCCATAAGCGCAATGGTAATTATGTGAGGACAGTGGAGCAATGGAATAATTTGGCAAAAAGATTTCTGTGCAGTAGGTAATTTCAGATTCCTCAGTTTCAACCTTTGAGCAAGATCTGGAAGAGCACTGCAGTTCTTATTCTTACTGCACAGCAAGAAGCGTTGTGCTAATGATGAAGCAGCCACCCAATTTCCCTTCCCTTCCCTCTGGCTCCCACTCCAGAAGCAGGTAGTCCAAGAGCTGTGTAAGTGTGAACATCAGACAAACTTGTGGCACTGCCCCAACAGCTGGCCCAGCTTTGACACTCTTCATGCAAAACTGGCGACCATAGTATGGACGGTCAGCACCTAGAAAGTATCTTCAAGACTTAACCAGGATTTCATTTTTGTTCTGAAGAACTCTGCCAGTGCATCAGCTATCGTCTCAGAAGCTTCTTATTTAGACATATATTATCTTAAAAAGTTATCTTGTTAAGTGGACTTAATTAGTGATCAGAAAAATTCTATTTTTTAACTTCCTAATTTTCATTATTAAGTAACAAAAACAAAATCCCTATAGGTTTGAAATACAAACCAACAGAAATGTCAAAACCTACTAAGTGCCACAAAAACATTTGAAGAAAATTTTGTCCCATTTAAAAAAATCCCACAATTCAACAAAAACTGCACAAGTGCCACACAAACATTTTATAAGTTTAAAAGTAAGAATACCATACCAACTTGCATACTTGCATTCTCTTCCAACTCATTTTTATATTTCAAATACATAGGCCACACGTGTCCATCGAAGTACCCTGGTGTATCTGCTGGCTGATAGACTCTGGTGCTACACAAAAATACATATGCATTCCCATATAAGTTTTATATTTTCCCCTAGTGTTAACTGGTTAAATAACAGCTTATATCCAAAATAAAAAAGGAAAGGCTAGGTGTATTTTTGTTGGTGCCAAGGAGGCTCCTTTGTTTTAATTCAATCTGTGATATGAACTTTTCCTGTTGTTTGCTATTTTACCTATTTTACCTATTTCTGCCAATCAAACCACATTAAAGATAACATAAAAGTCAGTGCACAGGGTACAGTGACTCTTTTTAAACAGTAAGCCAATAATCTTACCTTCTTCTCCTTTTGCACTCTTCATAAGGAAGGGTCAGAAAATATCTTCTATTCCATAGTTTATTAAGTGGCCTAAAATAATGACATATTTAGTTCCCTCTTCCATTTTAGAGTAGCTTTTAGTTTAGGTTACATATTATTACTTACTCATAATTGTAAAGGAGAAAGCCTTCAACAATCAAAATATAAACATTTTTCAGATTGTCACATGTTTTCTGTGGCTCTTCTGTCACAACGCCTGAGCCTGCTGGGCTTTTTATCCAATTGCGAACACTTGCCACCATTTCATCCATATAGAGGGCATCAAGTACTAGATAAAAACAAAGTTAAACACCCCTTAAAAACAAAGAATAAAAGAAAAAAAAGAACCCTCAAGTACCTCTATGTTAATCAGTATGAATCAAATAATCTACATACAAATTTCAATGAAGGAGAACAGGATTACCCCACAGATTATATCTGTAGTTCTGTGTTTGCATTGATGATTTCCTGAAACCAAAATTTGCACCAGGATTGGGATAAATCTGTTGAGTGTAGTCTCTCTGAACTTTACGGCATCTAATATTGTCTGAACTGAGTTCACAGATGACACAAACTTCAGGGACTGCTCTCCATTGACCTGACACAAAACACTGGCCTAAAGTGGATCTGCATCTAGACATCTCTAAGAGTAAATTGAGCCAGCATTAATCATGAACTTAAAAATATATGTTCTTTATGTGAGATCTGACATGAAATAAAGGTCTCAGGACAGACCCAAGTTTTGACTGACTTGGAAAATCCCGTAGTGATATCCCATGAGTTCACCAGCAAAAGTGGAAAAAAACAGAGCCATTACCAAGTGATGAGATTAAGCTTATGCCACTACTGCAAGACAAGACTTTAACTCAGTGAGCTGAATGAAACTAAGGATTGCTCTGAATCAACCACTTGTTTATTGCCTTGCTTGGTAGGGAAGAGACCAGGGGAATGGGATGGAAGAAGTGCTGAAGCTCAGCACAACAATTTCAGTACAATGTTCAAAAGCAGTGCATTAGAGTTACTGACCATCATATAGCTTAAATCCACGTTCATCTGTTTCTACTTCAGACTCTGGCTAAAGGGGAAAAAAAAATAATATATACTCTGGATATAAGCATAAGGTTTATACACTTTTGTATCCAATCATTTACATTTATCTTCAACTAAAGACAAAACTTTAGTATTAAACTGACATAAACAACTGCTAAAATACACTACAAAAATTTTATCTAATCTAGAACAACCAACAGTCCAAATCATATTAAGTTCATTAAAGCTTTACTTGAGAAATAAGAGCTCCTACACCCTCCTTAACAAACAAACACCCCTAACATCAACACACAAGCTGTTTTGACTTGGGAGACAAGGAACTACTTATTGTTGTATGGGTGTAGGCTTAAGACAGTATCATTAAACTCATTAGCACAAAGGATCTTGACAAATGCATCCATCATACACACATGCCTTATTTTAAAAGAGTGGCAAAGAAGACAGGAAATTTCTTCTGGCTGAGTATATTCAGTGGTTTGGCAAATTTCAATTACACCAGGGCTCATTGTATGATTCTTATGAAACTAACATTACTTTAAGCAGCACCAATTTTAAAAGTTCATGAATAGGAGAAATGAAAAAGGAAGTGAAATCTACTCAAGCCTACTTTTACCTATTAGGTCTTAAAACTGTTACCTTAAAGAAGTCATCTTGAGAGATTATATCACAGTTGGGAAGCATATTCTTAAGTTTTTCTGCTAGTGTTGTTTTCCCTCCATTTGTTACACTGTTAAAAAAACATAGTAAAAAGTTCACCAAGGCAAAAATTAATCTTTTAAACACATGTACAAGCTCACACACATCTCTATATAGTTATATGCATAGAAACAATACAACTTCCCCCAAATTTTAGTCATTTAGAATTAAATATTCTCTACCTCTAAAAATTTTCAACAATTTCAACAACAAAGTACAGAAGATCAAGCAGTGTCAAGAAAGATGCTACAGACACTTGCACCTGAGGTCTCCAACAGACACAGAACAATTTCTCAAGAGTTACATGCTATAAAACAATACAATTATGTTGCATTTGTAATCCTGTTTCAAAAAAATACGCATTCAGAAACAGAAATTGTATCACATCATTCTGAGAAGAAAACTAGTCTTAAGCCGTAGAGGAAAATTAATTTTGTATAACTTACCCCCCAAGGCCAATAACTAATACTTTCATAGTTTGTTTTCTCCTCAGTTCTTCCTTTTTACTGCAAAAAACAAGAGCCAGTGAAAAATCTTAATTCAGGAACAAGAAGGCAACTATGGTATTAAGAATATCAATTATACAGATGATTTGTTTTCTCTCCTGTTGTCCATCATTTTTCTTTTAGCAAAGGTACAGTCAGAATCTCAGCTGCTCGTTCTAATGCTAACAAAAAACCTGCAAGATATATGCCTCATCATAAATTCCAATTTATTTTGACAGTATTCTAATAATTTGAAAGGAACTCTGGAAGACTCAGTTCTAATGATATTAATATCATACAAGTTCCTAATTCTTTAGGAAGCACAATCACTAGCTCAATCATTAACAATATAAAAAAGACTATGTAAACAGAAGCTGCAGGGGCAAAACAGACAAAATCATTAAGAAAGAAACAAGTGGCATGCTGAGGAGAAAAATGTTTTAAAATTTAATGAAGACTTTTAACAAAGAGTATGTTCAAAACCTCTTTTATCAACCTGGTATCAGCAATGTAATATTCACAGTGTAATTCACCACTCCCTTTCTAAGGATATTAACAGCACAGACCATACAAATCCTCCTCCTCTGCTCCACCACAAATTAATCTGGAAGAATTAAAACTACTGTAAGGGCAGTTTAAGCTGTGCTAGCTGACTTAGCATTGAGAAGAACTAGGTAGTACTTGGTTTTCCCCTGAAAAGATCCAAGAGTAAGCTCTAAAGGTTAAGTTGTCCACCCTGTTGCTGCCACCATATCCCACCATACTCTGAGGCTCTGGCTGCCTGAACACCTTCAGTAGTTAGAGGTGCCAGGAGTCACAATTCTGCCTTGCCTCAGCTCTTTCCCCTGAACTTTCTTCTGGAATGGGTGTTTGCAGAGTACATGGTGAACTATACTGAAAAAATACTGCAGCTGAAAAACAGTTCTACAAAGACAGAGGGGAAACAATGTTTGTTTTCAGTTTCACACATCAATTTACAACTTTTTAAGGACAGCAAAAACCCTTTTTCCACCTGCTCTATCCTCCTAGGCCACATTTAGGAAGGTAAGACCTATGACACCTTAGACCTGAAAGGACTGAGCAGGTAAAACTCCCTGCCTCTGACAAACAGCTGAACTCTACTAAAAAAAAGACTGTTAGAGGGCATCAGTATGAAAACAAAACCAGACTGTTTCTGTGAAAGTAAGCTTTAGACACATATAGAGTCAGAAATAATAACATCCTCTTGCATTTGGTGCAACGACTGCAAGCTCCACTGCTTCACTGGCCTGTGATATGATCTTCGCACGCTTTTTATTGTATCGTTTTGTTAAAAAAAAAAAAATCAAAGAACTTATCAATTAGTCCAAGCCGTCACCCTTATGATAAGCATTGCTTTGCAGTGGTGCTGCTTATCTACAGTAGTTGGCATTATCAAGTTTTTTTAAGTTAGTATACATTGGCTTTCTAAGAATATTATCATTTTCAAATTCAGTGATAAGAATGCTTAAAGCACTGGCTATCGATGTAAAGAGAGAAGACAGAAAAGTCAGAAGACAGAAGACTGAAGTGATGATATGCAGGCTACTTAAAAAATAAGATTAAAAACTCTTTTCTAAAAATCATCAGTAAGGTTTGTGTTGCAGATTACCCTTTGTCCCACAAAGGATGTTATGCAACAAACCGGACAAACACGTTCACCTTTGGACTTTAATTTAAATCATTGTCTACACGCAAATTAATCCCAGTCTACGGCAAAAAAATACCATCAGAAAAAAAGTCACACCAAGTCTTCTGCCGCCCTGAATAATGTGTAAAAAAAAAATTCAAAAGCAAGTTTCTCACAAATGCTGCAACATAAGAAATCCTAAACTACTCCATTTTGGGTCAGTTTGGCTCTTCAGATAGAGCACAAACCCATGAGAAGGTTAACACATCATTCCTGTCACCCCATTTTTAAGAGCATACCGCGGCAAAGCTCCCACGCAAGGGGACACCCGAGGGTGCACCGCACCCGGACCGGGAACGTCTCTCACAGGTTTGGGCCCACACAGCGGGGCTGGCGGACGCTCCCGGCCGCGCCTCCACTAGTTGCAGTTCCAACACTTCAGCGCCTCCGAAGTTCGCACTTAACTTCAACCGCACCACGAGGGTGCTAGGAGCACATCCTTCCGGCAGCAGAGCTCGCCTCAGGCGGAGCGCCCGCCTCCTACGTCCTGCGACGGAGCTGTCCGGGGCGCGCCCACCTCCGAGCGGGGCGGCCCCGCGCACACGACGCCCCAGCGCACACGACGCCCCCGCCGACTAACGAGGAGAAGCCCTATCGCAGCCGCCGGGGACGCCTCCGGGGACGCCCCCGGCCCGACACTCTCGGGTCCCCCGGCCCCGCCGCCTGGGCGGCTCCTCCGGCCCGGGGAGAGCGCGGAGAGGGAAGCGGCGGGGCCTCGTTCCGCGGCGCGCGCTGATTGGCCGCGTGCCGCCCGGGGCCGGGCCGGGCCCGCGGCCGGCGGGGGCGGGAGGGAG
>VZUI01047836.1:0-18738 GCA_013401135.1 Cettia cetti | reverse complement strand
CTATTCTATTCTATTCTATTCTATTCTATTCTATTCTATTCTATTCTATTCTAAATAGAGGAGGGGTGGGTTGGGGGGGGTGGAGGGGGTGAAAAGTTTTTAAAACCCACAAGATTTCCTTTCGGAACATATAAACGATTAAAAAAATTGAATGTAAATCAGCAAATTTCTGAAGATATATCCCACCATTAGGGTATTTGTTTCTGGGTTAAGAACATTGTGGCACTCTTTTGAGAAAATATTTAAAGCTAAACTGAGTTGAGGGGGTTTTTCAGGTCGAAGCATTAGGCTTTATCAGAAAATAGGTGTTTTAGGGAACAGTGTGAGGAACATGGTTCTAATAAATGTTTTAGTAATAGAAGTAAGTACTAGAAATCGATTAGAATAATAGAAGTGATTCTAATAATAGAAATTGCTATTGGTTCATCATTTCCCTGTGACATGATGAACCAAAAGATACAGTTCTAGAGAACAGTCTCAGTGCTTCACAGCAGCTATTCCTGATTTATACAGATATCAATAAATTATGAATCAAGTAATGACAAAAAGTAATGCATGAAATAGTTGGGAAAAGATAATTTGAAACACTCTATTCTTACAAATAAAAGGCAGTATTCCCTAGAGAAACTAAATACACGTGGTAATTGTGAAAATTTGGTCAGAAAAGAATGATGCTATAATTTAATTTTTTCCCCCTGCTTTAGCAGCCTTACGGCAGCAGGGCTATTGTTTCTGGTAATTGATATCACACACATGTCAAATGAAAGTAGCATGATAGTTATGGATCTATTATCTTGTTCACATGATGATACTAGTAACTGCAGGAAAGAAGAAATATATAATGCATCATTCTCCTCCTTGACCAGAATTAAAAGTTTGTGAAAGAGCCCAAGTGCTGACATACGGTGTTAAAAAACTTTTGGTTTTTTTTGTTTTTGTTTTTGTTTTTCTTTTTCTCTTTTTCTTTTTCTCTTTTACTTTTTCTTTTCTTTTTCTTTTCTTCTTTTTCTGTTTCAGTATTCAATCACTATCCAAATACTGTGTCCAAAACTTTCACAGTGTCATAGCTTCTAATTTCCACAGAAAGCATCGGTCAAGCATTTTCTAATCTTATATCAAGGAGGCATATCAAACTCATAATGGAAACTGATGACATTTGATACAAGCTGGCATTCAGTATGAGTTAAACTTCCATTATTTTGATAAAATTTGAAGAATATTCACATACTTTTCTAGTATCTGTCCTTTTTGTGTGAGAACACCCTTTCTTCTCAAAAAGACCCTTTTTGCAATATCCATACTTCTCAAGAGAAAGGTTCTTTCTTGACATAAGTACTTCTTGCATTAAAAAGCCCTTTTCCTGGTAACTACACTCGTAAGTAAAGTGAAGGCTAAAAAATTCAGCGAAACAGAAGTACCAACAGAACACCTGACAGAAATTACACTCATGTCCCATTTTTAGATGGATAATTCCATATTTTAAAAATTTCACGCATTACTGAGGCAAATATAAATTGATTCAACCAGCATCTCTACTGTGCATTCATCCTCAAAGAGGTAGACTGGAAAATGATTGAGATTAATTCCCTGGAAGATTACAGAATCTAGCAACTCTCTACTTTCTAGCTCCCAAGGAATATGCCTTACGTTTAGACAGTTATACAAGTTGCTTGAAGTCAGACTGTGTGACTAAACTATGTGTGAGTACTAAAAATATTTAAAAAAACTAACAGCCCAAAATAAAACAAAAATGAAGGACAAACTAAAAAAACCCCACCACAACAAAACAAGTAAAAAAGACCCCCCCAACTTTTGACTACTTTTCAGATGGAAATAATATGTAAGAATGATACAGATGGGAAGATTCTGAGATATATGGAAGAAACAGAATTCAGCCTAAAATGCAGTGCTTTAATACCAGTAAATATTATATATGAATTATTGATTTGAGTCTAAAATAATGAATCCTACAGTTTTAAGCAGGCATATTTCCATTTCACTGAAAAAGATTACACAAGAAATAATCATAAAATTGTAAGAATTAGAGATTAATAAGATATAACTAAATTAATCTTTCCCAGTCACTGCAAAATAATTCTATATTCTTCTCTAGAAAAACCTTTCCAGTGTTTCCTACTCTGTTTAGAAAATAATGATGTTTCTGATTCTAATAATCACACTTCCACTGTCAAGCACAAAATTATTAGAATACATGCAATATTCACATGAGGTTGTTAGAATGGTGCATTTTTCCTAATGCACAAACTAATAAAAATGTGTCCTATTACTACTGATTATACTACCATTTCAGAGTAGTTTTAATTGGAGTATTTTTTCTTAATGAGAAGTTGTTTCCTCTTTTCTGCTAAAAATCGGTGCAGTAACTTCAGAGACGTTTCTACTGCCATAATAATTTAGCAGTTCAAGACTTCCTGACATATTGTCTTGCTACTTCCACTTCTTGGACTCTGTTATATTTACCTTTTTTTCTTTTTGTAAATCAAGACTACCAGGGCAACCACTAATTTTTGCTGTTCAATTTAGCAATGCTTTTAGCATAATTAAATTCTTAAATTACTATTTGATTTATGTGTGCTTTGAACATTAGACAATTAAGTGCTCTGGAAAGTAAACTGATACCACTGATTAAAGGGTGGGATTTTGTTCAGGTAAAATCATCAATAGCACTGGAAATGGCTCAGCAAGGTACACAGGGGAACATCTGAAATGTCAGCATTCTGAAATTAGATCTAAGAAACTATCTGAAATAGTCATGCCATATCAAATTTAAATGTTTCACAGTGTTCCCTTATTGCCCAGAAGTTTCTCAAGAAAGACTGCAAATATTTTAAGGCATCATTTTGGATGAGGTAGCTTAAAGGTACATCAGGTGATGGTATTGTGACAGCAGCACCAAGACACATTGTTACAGAGAGTTTATCAACAGAACTATCAGAGAAAAATCAAAATTTGATTCAAAATATTTCTGATTGTTATACACATTTCAAAATAGCTCCTTATTTAGTTGAGATAGACATGCTACCATTCATGAAAGACGCACTTCACATACAGTTAAAATATCCAGACTTTTTTTCCTCTAATATTTCCTAGCTTCAGCAGTCTTTCAACATGGCAGTGTCCGGAGTTGTAGAAATAAATAATAATTAAAAAATAAAAGCACTGCATTGCACTATTTTTTGGCAGCTGGTATGTTCTTTTGGTGTGAATTTAGTTTTGGGGTTTTTTGGTTTTTTTTTTTTTTTTTTAACAGTACTAAATTGTATGAAACAGCAGAAATAGCGCACCATTTTCTTGTTTTGTTTTGGGAATGTGGGTATGTTTGTGCACGCATGTGTGTGCAAGTGTGGGAGAAAGGTGGGAGAAAGATGTGACAAGTTGTATCACCAGGGGGCTTTTTCTTCTACAATCTCCATAGTGACTGACAGCTAGTTATTTCAACAGATTCAAAGGAGCACTGGTCTTCACAAGTTTAATATATCTCACACATCAGGGAAGGCATTTTACTGTGCGTATGGCAGTTCTGACAACTCCTTGAGATACTATTCTGTCGAGAACAGACCACATTTAATGCATGCAATGCCAGACAAGAATAGCTCTGTAGCCCAGTTTTTAATATACTTGATTCTTAGACAGCAAAAATAATCCCCAATATACTGGCTACTATGTGAAAAACAGATTGTGATTTCCACAAGTGTTTTCTTGGTTTAAAATTGAAAACTTAGAAGGAAAAATCACTTCCTATTTATTGATTGAAGCTTCGTTACTGAAAAAACCCACCTTGAATGTTTGTGGTACTTAGAGTTATTCAGAGCTGTTACAGTCCTGAAGTCTCCAAGAATGGTGTCTTTATTAATATTCATGTCTGTGTGCTATTGTGTTATTTGAATAAAAGCAATAGAATCTAAAAAGGAAAGTAACCATTCTTCTCCTGAAAGAAATTTAAGACCCCTTCATGCCTTTACTTTAAAGTTAAATGTTCAGGTTCAATTAAAAAATAATTTTATTTGCAGAATCTACTGAGAACAGTCTATTCTACTTAATATGATTTTATGTACTGAACTACTCTACTTTTAAAGCAAGAAGGAAGTGAGCTTATGCATTAGGTTTAGACCATCTCTACATGAAGTGAAATACCTCATAAAGGCTCAAATAGTCATTCTGGATCTATGACTCTGAGCAGATCACACAGATCTGAACAAAGAATTTACACTATGATACGTATAAAGCACATTTCTCATTTATAATTAAATATAGTGCATAAAAATCTGTAATCACAAAACCCCATATAGGTCATGGTATACAGATATGAAAGTTTCAGAATATAATAAGAATTCACAAACCACTTTTACTTCAGAGCAGTTTCATTTCTAACTATACATTGTCTGCAGTACCACTACTTACTGGGAAAGCCTGACTCACTATAGGTCTGCAATTTTAGTAAGATCAGATTTTCTTTTCATTTTGCAAAGGATGACTTGCAAAGGGACTGTCAATATAAATGTTTTAGGACAGCCAGGCAAAAAAAGTAAACTGTTATATTCATCTAAGAGAGAAAGAACATATTTTCTGGTACTTTTTTAGAAGCTATATTCAAAACAATTCAGCATTCATTAACCCATGCAATGCAATAGGCCCAACTGACACAGAAGAACAGAAAGCTCAAACTATATATGATACGTCAATCAACTGTAAAGTGTAGAGTTAAGAGGAAAATTACTTTCTTAATTAGAACAAATTAGGTAGTCAAATCCATAAATAAAGCAGCTTTTATAAAGGGAATAACTTGATAATTATAAAGAATTTTTTTCCAGTGTACTGATAATGAAAAGTTTGGAGAGGTGGTACAATTTGAAATACTTTGTAACATATATGCAATTCCTGTTACAGATGGAAAGCTCTATAATCATCAAAAGTGTCATAGAAAGATGCAATATGCAGTGAAGACTTGATGCTCTATTAATCTCAGAAAAGATGTAGAGAAGTATTTTTCAGCACACTGTTCACACTTTCTAATAATGATCAGAATTGTAATACCACGTTTTCCAAATGCCCTGAATTTTCCTGCTGTTTGGGTCAATTCTCCTACATAAGCTACTGTATGTCTAATATTAAAAGGTGGATAAAAATCTCTGGGTGTAATTGCATATATAACTTTTGTTTGTTGATGTACACTTCAGCATCTGCAATTGTACATAATGGGTATATACAAAAGTTGGCATATAGGTTGTGTAACCAAAAAAATGAGCATAAAATTTTCAACACTTTTTTTTTTTCCCATCCAAATTATCATCCATATGCCTAATATATTTTCCTTTTATCTTCCTCCAGGCTTCAGGCTAAATTTGATTCTGCTTGGCAGATACCAACAAATGTGTGAAGGCAATAGAAACATTGTGTAATAACGACAAGAGAACAAAGCTATTGAAATAGTTATCTAGAGCATTCTTCCAGAGAATAAAAAATCCTTAATTAGCAACTATCAGGATATTGCTTTGCTAGAGATCATATATTTTGTCTTTAAATGCAGGTCATCATGGAATAATTTTGACATTCAGTGCTAAAGTATCTTAATAGATGCATTTACATTAAATAAACCCCAAAAAGCTCTTATTAAAAGACAGACCTGACCCTGGCAGAATGAAAAGCTCAGAACCCCCTTCATATTTGACTACAATTACAAAACTAAAACTATTTGCATTCCCTCAGCATGATAATGCATGTATTTTTTTCTAAAGAATCTGTAGTTGTGAAAACACTAAGATGAAGAAGCATCTCTGGTGTTTAATTACTAATATCTGCTTAGATGAGGTAAATCTATGAGAAAATATTACTCCTGATAGTATTATTATTTGGCTGTTGGAGTTTTGGGGTCACTCTACATTTTATACAGCTATACTGAAAAAGAGCCCTTCAGAATCTGAACTCCATTATGCTTTGAAATTTTGTGTCTGCAGTATGTGACTTCTGAGTCAGTTGCTTTTGGACCATGTTGTATGCTAAATAAGTGACAATATTCCCGATTAGGTTTCCCAGATATATATATAAACTTAGTCTAAAGGTATTTTTTCACTATTCTGAAGTGCCTAACCTCAAGAA
Organism: Cettia cetti; assembly: GCA_013401135.1. NCBI lineage: Eukaryota > Metazoa > Chordata > Aves > Passeriformes > Sylviidae > Cettia > Cettia cetti. The sequence continues at coordinate 12,621 of VZUI01047836.1, read as the reverse complement.
ACAAACTAATGCACTCTGGACACATCCTTTGCACACCCTTTTACTTAGTCTGATCTAAATCAGGAGCAGACATAAACATCAACGGAGTTCATCAGTGTAAGACCTTCGGAGAAATCAAGGCCACAGCTTGCATACCGATCTTCATAGGAAATCATTGTGCAAATCATTTGTAGATTACACAGTCTGGACATTAAGGGATTTTAGCATAAAAAGTTTGGGCCACTGTTTAGTTATAATCCTGTAAGAAAAAGCAATGTGGAAACCTATACATGGGGGTTATTTTGAGTGGCTGAAGTTAAACACACTTATGGCTGATCACATTTTGATTTAAGTAAAACAAGTTACTAAAGTTACAGGAGTTATGTGTATACAACTAAGGACTAACACTTTGTCTAGTAAGAATAGTCAATGTTACTGCTAAACCAGTTTTCTCTTGGTTATGTCCATCCTCTACTCCCTCCTCAAAAACCAGTGGGCACTGTGTCTAAACTTAATATTTGTATAGTTTATAATTGCACAAAGTTGAAGATATCTCTAGGCAACTAGGCATAAAATTATAAATGCATTTCCCTCCAAACAATACCAACTTTCAGACATTTCAGAAGGTTTTCAGCATGTCTGCTCGTTGTCTCTCTTTAATCCTACCTGCAGTGATTTTTAAGCATGAGAGCTTCTCTTTGGTGCTGTGATGCCCAGTCCCAGCTAATCTTTTACTGAGGACAAAAGGGTTGGCAACAAGCGGCAGAACCCTTGTGATTCGGTGCATGCCACGATGAAAGGTACCTGACATAGCAGACCTTCTTTGAGAGGGAGGAGGACAGAGAGCAGGGAGAGGAAGATAGAAGGAAATGCCATCTCAGGCTTCTGAAAGCTTGAAAGAAATGAACACCCTGCTGATGTCTTTAATAGTTCATAACAACAGCTGTCTTCCACTTGTGAATGTTTCCTATGATGTGGCGCTTCCTCATATGACATTCTTCAGTTCCATCTACCTCTTGTATTGCTTCACGCCTCACTGCACCACAGGAAGCATCATATTGCAAAAAAATTCTTCTCTTGTGAAGTGCTGAAGCACCACAGGAATAGTTTTTCTCTGTCAGAATGAAAAGAATCTTCATTGCATATTGCAGGTTTGGGATTTTTTTTTGTTGTTGTTGTTGTTTGTTTTTGTTGGTTTTTTCCCCCTTTGTTTCATTTGTTTGTTTTTCAACATACCAGCAAACCCAACAATATACTAACAAACCCAAAAATATACCAGTAACCATGAAAATTGACATTGTAAACAGAAACTAACATTGTAACAGAACTCAGTTAAATTGCCACATACATTAAGGTGGCACTTTGCTGCACAATTTAGATCTAATGCACTTTTAAGTACGAGACTTTTATATACATATATGAGCATACATAGATGTCAGGTACACCTATGATGCTGTTTAAGTAAAAATAAAAAGTATACACAGAAATATATGAGTCTATAATTATAAAATTAAGTATATATGATGTTACCTAATGTTTCTAATGCTCATTGTTTAACACTGCAAATACAAATATGACCAATCTAAAGAGGTCTTTGGATTATTCTGTTAAGTATCTCACAGCATTTCAAAGGTATTTTTTGATACTTGCTTTCTTTACTGTTCATTTAAGGATAACTTACAAAGTGTTAGACAGATATACATGAACCAATTTTATGATCTCAAAAGCTCCAGTGACTACTGAGTAGATATTTTTCCCATTTGATCAAACAATCAAAAATTGAAGGTGAAGTCCTGCAAATGCTTAGATATATGAAGACTTTTACACCCAAAAGTAGTTCCTGGTGATATAATTAAATTTCTGAAAGTTAAATTTTTCAGAGCATGCAAATATAAATGAGCAATATATTAACTATTAAATCATTACTTTTGTTATAGACATGCTCTTTAATTAGACATTTTATTTGACAAAAAACATTTAAAACATTCTATTAAAAAACATTGCTTGGCCTTTTTTTTAAAAAAAATGGCATTTTAAAGATCTATTGAAATAAATCTTCAAGGATTATTTAATTATTAATTATATAAATTATTTTGAACCCTAAACAACATACTGCATTGGTAAAAAATCCATTGCCATAGCTTGCAATTATGACTCTGCATAAAAATGTGTATTCTATAATCTTAATTACTCTGATATATTAAGTAAACTTTAGAGTATAAAGCAAGGCATTCTGTAAGAACGCATTCAGCTGCTTCTAACAGTCTAGATCAACTACTTGTTTATGACAGATTTTGTCAGGTTTTTTTCAAAATTGGTGATACGTGTTCAAATTTTGAGGCTTTTGATAAAGGCTTTAGTTCAATATAAAACTAGATCAGTTGAATGGCTCTCTTTTAATTTTAGTCAAAGTCATGTCTTGTTTGTCAGGAAGATTTTTATTTAACAAATTCTAAAACATTTGAAAAATAGTACTTTCTGAGGAAATTGATGTGGGTTTACTTTTATATTGAGCATGCCAACCAAAAAAAAAAAAAGAAAAGGTGTATTCACCTCATTTTCTAATACAAAGTTGGTATTTCCTCTAATGATTACAGATATGCCATTAAAAACATATTTAATGGAAATTAATGAAAAGTATTGTAGCACCCAGTAAAGTCTTACAAAATATTTATTAGTGAAGAAATACAATACAAAAGATTTTAAAGGTCAGATCCTACAATGCTTTGCTGAGCTAAGAGGAAGTCAGAAAGGAATGCAGAATCTGACACTAGTTAATTTATTTCTATTATGAGATATATGTGTGATCTCTGTATTGCATTAGTCATTTAGGTCCAGATACTTAATGGCATAAAAATTAAGCAAAAATTTCCTTTTTAGTAACTGTCATTTAGCCCTTTATTTATGAAATATATATGTAGTAAATAAATTGAAGTTTACAGAAGACATTGAAAACTTCTTAGCTTAGCAAAAGTGCACGGATTTCTTTGGGCGTTTGGCCTGCCTAAGGACTGCAAAAAACAGGCCTTAGGGAAGATCTAACAGGAAACCTATTAAGTGACCAGGAGATCACACACTAATCCTACCCTTAGGATAAAATCTAACCCAATCTTTCGACTGAAGTGCTAAATTCCTCCTGACCTGTCATCAGCACTTGCATAATTACATCTTTCTTAGTTTTGTGTGTGTGTCTAAAAGAGACTGTGCAATATCAAGTGTAATTTATCAATAGCTCCAAGTCCAGGCACCAGATTTCACATCCTTAACTATTTCTTTGGTTTTTCTCTTACATGCATCAATGAATCACTCTTTGTCAAGACCATTTAACCCCTAATTTAACTCATTATGTCAAATTATTATACTGTAACCTGTGTTTATGACATAATAACGATTTAATTAGAAGCATTAAGAATGTAATACTTATACTGAAAACACATACCAAAGAAAACAAAAGTAATTGGCTGTTACCTTCAGTGGTTGCTTTCCCCATCTGTCTGTAGTTTCTGAAACTGTTCTGCCAAATTATTTTTACTTATGTCAAATTCTCATTGGTGAAGATGTAAGATTTCTAGCCAGAAAGGTAAGTAAGAAAACGCAGCACTTGTTCATTACACATAGATTTAGTAATTTGCATATTTCAAGTTTCTAATTATTAGAAAGTTTTGTAAAATACTGTGTTTCTAGTAGAGAATGAGATTCTAATGAATTACATTCTAAAATAGTGCCTTTTTCCATGTATTCAAAACTACTTGAAAGCAACATCAATGTAACATTTGCATACAATACGCTGTTGTTTCTTTGGAAACTCCTTTTATGAACTTTTTGTTCGGGGTGACCCAGGCTACACTAAATATTTTATGCAGGTACAGTGTGAAAAGGAGAACACTATTTTAAAAGTGGTGTTGCATATGTTTTGGGTTTTGTTTTGTGGGTTTTGTTTTGGGGCTTTTTTGGTGTTTGTTGTTTGGGGTTTTTCTTGGGGTTTTTTTGCTGTTGTTTTAGTAAGGTAAATATATTATTCAAATGAACTGTACGGAGAATTTCTGTCTGGTCAATAATGCAAAGCTTCATCTTCTGTGATTTTACTGGCAGATTTAGTAAATATTTACTGAGTAAGACTAGAAGGATCCAGTAAGAGTAGAATTGAATTTATTTAGTCTTGCTGTCTCAAACCTTTTTTTGAATATACACCATGTATATTCATATGATTTAAAGATTTTTAAAGATTGCTATATATTCTACTAGATAATTTTTGATTATTAGGTATTCAGGGATTCTTTGATCTTCTCTGATATTTTTCAGTTCCATCTGAAAGTCTCTTACTAGAGACAAACAAAACAGTCCAAGAGCTAATTTCTCCTCTTTGTTAAAAATAGCAGTATTTTTTTAAATATTAAATAATATAATTATTTTCTCAAATGCCAATATGCCAATATAAATAATTGAGAAAAAAAGTGCAGGGTGAAAAACAATTCAGGCCTCTTCATAGTTTTACAAATATCTGCATTAGTTCTCTTCTTTTTTTTTGATCTGTTTAATGTTTTTGTAGCTGAAAAAAATTATATGAAAAGTCCCTATATTAAAGAAAAACTACTAGAATATGTTGTATAATGCTTAATTTCAACTGGAATTTCAGGTATACAAACATCAAATTCTGTCCTCCACATATCACAGCAATCAGCTCAATATGTAAATTGAACAAATATGGAAACATACAGAAAATACTGATAGCAATATCAGACTTTCTCAGGCAGAAATTAAAAACTAATCAGAAAAAGGATAAAATAACTATAGCAGATTACTTTTATGTCCATGTTATATTTTTCTGAAATTATTTTAATTATTGCACCAAAACCATGCAAATCTCAGTTCCAAAATATGTGCAAGCAACATATTAATAATGAAAGCGGTATCAGTCATTAGACTTACTGGAACTAATATTCAGATCTTCAGAAAAATAAATACAAAAATTCAGTTTGGATGAAGACTCAAACAGAAACCTTAACCAAAATCAGTGTTATTAATAATAATTTGGACCATGTAACCCTTTAAAATCATACTTTCTTTTAAAAATTTGCAATCTGTATATGATAATATTCATTTCCTGTCTTAAACCATTGGGAGTATTGCTGTGTAAGCTGAACAGTTACACATTTCAGTGGCAGAAGTGATGTTTGAATGCAGCTTTTATTAGCTTCCTAAGTGCCCAGTGCTGTTCCCATTGGCAGTGCTCCCATTGACTTCAATCAGGGCAGGAACAGGCCCTAATTTTGCAAGGCACTTTAGGATCCTTTGGGAAGAAAGGTGTTAGAAGAATACAAGCCATAATTATCAATTAGTTGTCAACAAAGCACTCTCACAAATATCTCCCATGGTCACAGAACATTGTATCTTAATTTCATATTTCAGTTTGCTGTAGCAATTTTAATGCTGCTACTTGTTTATTATTTGTCCGGGCTCTGGGACACTTTGTGACACCATAATTTCCAAATTTGACATGAAGAATTTTGATGCCTGTTTAACGGAAAAAAAAAAAAAGAAAAAAAAAGGAAAAAAAAAAGCCAACCAAAGTGATTTTTCTAAGATTAGATAAAATAAAATAGATCAAAATACCTGTCTCCTGACTCTGCTGCCCTAACTACAGCAAAAACATCCTTTTTATACAAGAATCTGACATCAAGGGTTGAAAGGCTGTACGTATCTAAAAAGATGGTTACAAGTTTAAGTTTTAGCAATATTCTAAGTATTCAATAGCCTATGTTCTTTATCTTTTTACTTTTGCACCTCTTCACTTGCACAGCTAAATTGAAATCTTTGATTTAATTTCTGGTAACAAAAATACTTGCTTTAAGAGTCTCTGCCCTGAGAATAACTGCTTCCTTCTCAGTATTAATAAACAACTTTTAACAATGTTAGTATTTTCAATATTTAAAATGCAGAGAAAAATATAAATTGACCATATTCTCAAATCATGAACTCACTAAAATGAGCTCCCTTTTTGTCACTGTAGTCATATTTAACTTGTTTTAACACGAAGAGGTCCAAGGCCTCCTAGCAATTGTTCACTCGCCTCCTGAAAAAAACCAGTGAGTCCCAAAAATACATATGACCTGATTTTTACTAAGCTTAATGAAAACAACAACAAAAATGAAAACAACTATTCTCACTGAAGTGTTTGAATAAGAGATATTTGACATCTTTATAATTCATTCAAATCCTGCAATCTCTATTAAAAAAAAAAAAAAAACAAACCTACCCTGGTTTAGAAGACAAGACAAATTGAAGACATTCAGAACCTATAGCTATATATAGCTTTACAGTTCAAATATCCGAATAAATGAAAATATTCATAAACCCTCCTAGTAATTTTCTGCCATTAGGCTTAAACATTATTATCAGTAACCTTTTCTAGCCAGCAACATTCAACAGAAAACAAAAAGCAAGAATTTCAGAAACTGAAGTAGTCATAGGTTTGAAGGTCCTCAGGCCTTTTCAATCATATCAAAATGCTCTCTGATTCACACACCTAATTGCATCTTTTCTACATGAGTAAATGCAGAAAAGACCTTTTCTTAGGAAGAAAATACTTTTGTAACAGCAATCATAATCCTAAAGTGTTCAGAAACACTTCCTTCTATATTAGACAAACCAGAACTCAGATTAAGTATTGGCGTAAGTCTGTACATGTCAGACATATATTTAAATTTCAAATTCCAAACATAAAAGCATGTAAAACAAAAAACTCTGATGGAACCGGATGGGACAACTCACATAAATCAAATTTTCACATGTGGAAGCAGCCAGAGAATCAAAATCTGCTTTGGAAATTTTGTTTTTGTTGCAGAGTTAAATGGTTTTCTGTTTGGGATGTGAAGTAATACTGAGTTTTTATTGAGTGAACATTTGTGAGGCCTTACATCGACACACAGACCTGAAGACAAGGGTACCTAAGCCTAGGACAAACATAAAAGAAACAGTTTCACTATGTAACTGTAAATTGAAATTACATAGTGTTGATCATATCAAAGATAGGATTTTTTTGGTATTTCACCATAGATGATTATACAGAGCAGTATGCAATTCTCAAAATTTTAAACAGCAAATGAGTCAAAAATAATACATACTTTACCATTAAAAAAAAATCTGAGTTATTTGGACAATTGCTCGTAAGATAAATAGTATGAAGACAGACTGATGAGATGGGGGTTTTCTTCCTCCATAATTAAACTTCTAATCCTAACTAAATCAAACAAAAACATCTTAATAATCCAAAAAAATCTTAAGAAATATTTCATTACAGATAACATTCGGTATATAAAAAATACTGAAAATTATAGAACACATTAATTGTATAAAATTATGTGTGGATGAAAAAATATTACCCATCATAAATACATTCAATCATATCTCTAAAAACCGGTGAATTTAGAATCATTGTCTTAACTATTTCTCATATTTTTAGAAAAAACTTTTTCCAAGAGAGTAGTAACTTTTTATCCTTTAGGAAAAATTATTCTTAAAGGAGAATTAATGTACATGTTAGTACAATATGCATGAGTAGACTCTTACCATTTAAAAAATTATTAATTAATATATTGCATGATAAAACTAATAGATTCTACTGTTCAACATGATATTATGGCACATTGGCACTTGCTTGTTGAAAGTTTTCTTTTGTCAGTCCAAAAAGTTTAAAATAAACATTTAAAACCAATCAGAAACTGTCAATAAGGAGGTCACGTTATGACTTCAATTACTCTGCTGGAAAGCCTCATTATATAAGCACTGTCTAATTATATGACAAATACTCTCTTTGAGACAAAGTGCACTTGAAAAAATTGACTAGGAAAAAAAAAAATCTGCTCTGTGTGGTGCCCCAGACACACGCACATATAAATGCATGTTTATGCAGGTATGTATCTGTGTTACAACTTTACACTAATGATGCTATAGGTAGAATTTTTTAAGAAGTCCTACTGAAAACATAATTCTCCTTGACAATGATGAGGATTTTGCTTAAGCTACAAAAAAGCTACAAAACTGAGCACACCTTTTCACTACCTCGCAATGTAAGAATGAAGAGAGAAGAGAAATGCAGACCATGTGATTCTCCTCAGAAAATCAATAGCTACTTAGAAGAGTACAATATTTTTCTTTAAAAGAAATAAACACACTGAAGAACAATAGCTTAGATCTCTTTGCACACAATCGTGCTCTGTTCTTAAAATAAAAAGCAGCCTTCAAAGCAAAGGCAGGCAGTTTGATTCAGTAATGTGTAGGGGGAAAAGAATGATAAGGAAACATAAAATTAAAATAAAAAATGTGTTGCTGTTAACTCTCTCTCAAAGAGTCAGAATGTTTTTAAACATTAGTGTTATAAACTTGAAGAACCCATCAATATACAGTGTTTTAAATAATTTCCACCACCAGTATTGACTACATTCCATGATGTGTTCGGATGGAAGTAAGCAAAAAATCCACCCTTAAAAGACCAAGCATAATTTAATCACTGAAAAATAAACCAAGAAACAGCCAAAGCTGTAACTGATAAGATGTTATAACCAGCTGAGATTAGAAATACCTTTGTAGCAGGGATTTTTCTTATGCATGGTAGGCTAATAAACGGCCTCTAACAGGAAGAGGAAAAAACCATACAGTGTAAAGACATTACATGCTTCCAAAAAAGTAAAATCAATGGGAGAATTTTAATTCACTTCAAAACCATCAAATATACCGATTAGGCAATTTTTTCTTTGATGCACTTTTCATCATCACTAAAAGAAGATATTTATACTTGGGAATAAATGATTCAGCAGAATATTCATTCTTTGAAAGTGGTTCAAGTTCTTTGATGTTAGTGTACAAATTTGAAAACAGAAAAATGTACATAGTCTTGAATTTTGAGCTTAATGTGAAGCATATTGCAATCTAGATATTTTGGCTTGTAGTAAGTTATCAGATTCCATCTAATCAGATGTGCAGCACTGTACATAACTATACATAAACTCATGTAACCACATCATTACATCACCAGTAAAGTGTTGTATGTATGACTCTAAAAAAAACCTATTTAAAATTAGATAATTATTAAATATTAGATAAAATTAATGACATTTTAAATTCAACTTATCAAAATGCCAAACTGAAAAAGCTTTTGAAATGTTTAATTTTCCACATTAAAAAAAAAAATTACAATGATGAAACTGTATCATGGCTGAAGTACAGCAATGCTGAGAAAAATCCTGCTTTCATTTTCAGCAGAAAGCAACTGCCACTGGGACTAACAGCTTTATTATAGTCATAACTAAAAAACTGATTAGCTCACCTAAGTTCAGCAGTTAGAAAGGGAACAAATCTTTGTCATTGCTTGTAATAAGTAATTGCATAATTAAACACTGTTATGAATTCAGTATTTTAAAACTAAATTCAGATATCTAAGAGACCTTTCTAAGAATTCTTGTCTTTCTCAAAAATACATTTGTTATGTGTTATTTATCCATTTGACTGGACCAATTAACTGCCAAAGTAGTAAACTTACAGAAAGTCAATTTCAGACCACTTTTGCTATGTGATACTATGTCAAATACAAAAAGTAGAGGCTTAAAATACTGGAATATTAATGTTCCTCAAACCATATTCAGCCCCTTGAAAACTGGATTTGAGCCCAAACTTTTGTTCCTCGCAACCCCAACCTGAAATCTGTATTACTATATTAGAAAAGTTGAAGCATTATATGACTGAACTGACATTTTCGATATAGTTATCTCCTACATATGCTCCATGAAGAACTTTTATCCATTCCAATCCTAAAAGCTCTCACAACTCACATGGAAATATTCTTACATCACGGTAAAGACAATTTTAATTAAAGAAATGAAGGTAGATAGAAGTGTAGGCGTACATATATGTATCTATGCAGACATATATATGTACATATACACTTTCATATATACATACACGCATATATTTATATATATATTTTAAAGTACAGATGATATAAAAATACAGGTTAAAATAATAATCTAGTTGGTAATTAAACACTGTTTTCAGAAATTCAAAAATTGGACTAGACTTTTATCTTTCAAGTTTGAAGACTTTAACTCAGTGCTTTTGCTTTAAGCATTTTTGAATAAAGTTAATATGATGTCTGATAAAAGCAATCTCATACTTTTTCCCCTTTCTCAAATACAAACATAAACTTTTTGCCACAGAATTGGTACAAAATTACTAAATGTGTTAATCTAGTGCTCACAAAATCAGATATACTCTTGAAATCATGAGAAAAAAATATCTATTACATGAAATATTGAACTACACAACTATTATTTCAACCTTTTATCTTATCCTAGTCTGGACATTTTTGGAAGATCACCTAGAACCATGTCATGATATACAAATAGTAACTGTGTGTCCAGCCAGGAAAAAAAAAAAAATGTTTGACAGGGTCTACAGGTTTTTTTCAAAATTTAAAAATACTCTAAATATAAGCCTGCAAAATTGCAGCAAAAGTAGTTGCATCTTCCATGGCAAAAACACCACAAAGGAAGCAACTTTTTTATCAACAGATATTTAATCTAATTCCAGGTTTGGGGACCAAGTCCACAGAATTAAATAGAGGTACATTGTCTGTTCATATGGTCCATCATTGTGAAGAGCCACATGTGTGTCTGTGGTTGTAAACTGTATTTCCCACATAATCAAGACAATATGGGTCCAAGACAAAATCCAAGATAAAATTTTCAGTGCCATATTACGGCAGTGTTCAGTTAATTTGTCAGCAGATTGGAAATCCATGTGATTAATTTTGAAGGTATATAGCAGAACTACTAATGTTTATCATTACTGAATTCAAATTTTTCACTGTACAAATCAGAAATACTAAGAGAATGGCTTATTTCAATGACAAAAAGCCAGACTCACAAGAGCAAGGTAAATGTTTTGCAAGTTCAAGTCAATGGAATCCAGTTGTGTATTTACACAACTAGAAGCAAAATGTGGCCCCATTAGCTGTAAGTTAAATGGTTAGTTTGATAACCATTTAATTACAAACTTCATTACACTTTATTTCTTTGTATATTCAATTAACTAGATGCCTCTTGTTCCTAGGACCTAAATGTGCCTTTTTTTCTGTCCTCTGTTCTGTTCAGTGTTTTAAGAACAAACAATTATTCTAAAGCATAACTGTGCTTAACATTTCTGGAGAATCATCATACTGCAAGATATTCTGAAATGTAGCTGAATAATGAACAGAAAAAAATTGTGAAGACTTGTAATATTAGAATACATTTTACATAAATGGCAAAACACAAATGTTTAAGACAGTATTGCTGGACTGTAAAGAGATCTGTGTGCTCTCTTTCAGCAAAACACATTGCAAAGCTTCTTAGAAAGGCTGGGAAAAACAAATAGCATGGCTGCTCCATTCAGAGTGCTGCTATCCCGCCCACTTCGCTCACAGAAATGCCCCACTCGTCTACTCCTTCAGCCTCTTGTCACTCCTTAGCTTGAGGTCCTACGTTTTCCAGGGTAAGTGGATCCTGCAGAATAGAGGTACAAGTTCCCTACAATCAAATAATCAATAGAAATGTGATGACTGTTTGAAGGCTGACAGCTATGGAATTGTGCCTGCCATTCACTCGCTCTTCTCTCCCCATTTTTCTTGTTTAATGCCAGTAGTGCCAATAGCATTCTCAGTTCTACATAAGACAGCAAAAGATTTCAGCCTCCTTCTCTGGTTTGGAGACGCTGTAATTCAGTATGCCAGTCTTTAACCTAATGAAAGGCTATTCAGGTTCCCTGGAGACACTGAGCAATATAAAGAACCTGCCCTCTAAAAATGAAGGAGCTCTTGTTTACCCTGTCCTTCAGGATGTAGTGCCTTAATGGACTCTGCCCCCTGAGAGGGAACCATATGCATTAAACAGACTCTTAAGTTTCTGTAAAAAACAACATGCTGGTCAGACATTTTAGGTCCAGCTAAATAGAGATCTAAACAACCTACAAAACCAGGATCTTGCCTTCACATTTTCTAACAACCACAGTTAGCTATTCCTGCCTTTCCAGATATATCTTCTAAATTGTGTTTACCATGGGTCATAAGCTCATTTTTATGCTCTTTTACCATTTTTAAAAACTACTTTAATAATTCAACTATTATGTGACACGAGAAAAGGTATTTAGGGATTTTCCTAAAAGGAACACCCCTAAGAAATACCTATAAGCTTTATTAAAAAAAAAAAAAAACATAAGAAAATGTTTAGAAATTAAATAATGCAGTATGCAGAATCAACTGAACATGTTTTCACAACCTGAAGTGACCATTAAAATACTGGATGGTAAAGATACATGTATTAAAAAAAAAAAAAAAAAAAAAAAAAAAAAAGGTGTGAGAATGTGAGCTCTAGAACTACCAAAGTGAACGCTGCATTTATGTCAGACTTTTAATTGATGGGAGGACTGACATAACATCTGGTGTTTCAAACAGTGTGTAGGAATGTCTAGAAATTACAGGCTATATCTTCTGGGATTAACCACATGAAATTCAGCTCATCTTGTAAAAAATTAGATTAAAATACAAAAGGGAAGGGAAGGGAAGGGAAGGGAAGGGAAGGGAAGGGAAGGGAAGGGAAGGGAAGGGAAGGG
>VZUI01047834.1:0-25992 GCA_013401135.1 Cettia cetti | reverse complement strand
CCATCCCATCCCATCCCATCCCATCCCATCCCATCCCATCCCATCCCATCCCATCCCATCCCATGGATCCCATCCCACCCTCTGCTGGGGATGGCCTCAGGCTGCCCAAAGGCCAGGAGCTGCTGGCAGCTCTGCCCTGGGGCACACAGGGCCAGTCCCACAGGACACATCTCAGCCCGGAGGTGGCACCCCCAGGGCAGGGCCGGCAGTTTGGGCTCTGGCCGGGCGGGGATGAGGGCACGGGCAGAGCTGTGCTCTGGGTCCGGCCCGGGATGCCAGGACGGAGCCTCAGCAGTGCCAGAGGGTGGCACAGTGCCACGAGGGCTCTGGATCCCTGGCCTCTCCTGCCCCACTCTCCTGTGGCAGGTCAGCCCTGGCCCAGGCACAGCTGCTCTGCAGAGCTCCTTGGGCTTCCATCCTGGGCAGGGAAAACCACGGGAACAACAGCACGGTGAGGAGGGGTCCAGGCTGCCCTGGGCAATGCTGCCTCTGAGCAGTGATACCAAGAACCACTGAGACAGCTTGGAGGGAGCTTAAGAAAAGAAAAATATTTATTAGGTAGATTCAGTCTTCCAGTGGAAAAGCAACAAGGATAGAAACAAAGGAAAATGAAATGAACACTTGTGCAAAAGCTGCTCAGCACCTGTATCACAGCCTGCCCGTGCACAGCCCAGCATTCTTTGTGTTTGCTCTCCTATTCTTAGGAAATAGTTTAAATTTTATTTGGTGATTTTCAGAAATCAATACAGCTGTTTATATGAAAGTTCAGTGTGTTAATAAATAAACCAGACAAAGGAAACCCCCTAATGAGCCTTCTCAGTTTCATAAATTCACCTGCTGCAGACCTCACTGGTTACAGCCCACCCCAATCCCAGGCATGCCTTCTGTAACTGGAGTCTGTTTTCAGAGGTGGCCTCAGTTCCTGCGACCTCCCTGGAAGCCTTCATGATTTCTGAATGAAACGTGCTGCTCAAGGGCTTCCTTATAACATGAGCCCTTCCAAGAAAGTACTGCACTCCATTGCAGCCTGAAAGCAAAAGGAGATTTTCTTGTAAGGTTCCAGAGAACTTGCAACCCCTGCAGTTGTATTTCCTGATTTGTTATTTTAATTACTATTTTGTTAATTTGGTGGTAGATAAAGAAGAAGCAGCTCTGCCTTCTGCAGCCCAGGTTTCCAAAAGCCCAAAACCCTGGATTTCCAGACCTGCAGTGTGAGGACATGTACAGACCTACCTCCTAAGGCCAGGAGCCACTCTCCAGCAGCAGGTGCTGTTGGCCTGCGCGATGTGCTGAGGGCCCTGCCCCTGCCTCAGTTTCCCTCTGCAGCTGCATCCACCTGGAAGGACTCCTGGCATTTTCTCTGTTGGCATATGGTGGCCGGCCTTCAGCAGCACGGCAAGGAGTTCTCTCAGCCAGAGGGGAATCTCCCATGGGAAATGCTGTCATTTTGACATTCAATTTTATCCAAAATGAGGGTGGGAAGTGGAGACACGGAGCAGTTTCACAAGACTTCAGCTCAGCAACAGCCAAACGAGCTGTCCCAGCAGTCAGAAATCTCAGCATGAAACTGATTTAAAATCTTTCATTTCAAATTACCGTTTTAGAAGCACAATTTAGTGAAAGATTCACCCTCCCACTGAAACTATTCCAGGGAGAAATGTTCTAGTGACTTTAATACTGAACATCCAGGAGCTTAACATGTAACAACCAATGTGCCTGTGCTAGTGTGTGCTGTTCTGCACTGGAAGAGCAGCTATTTCTTATCTCTTTTCCATGACGTCTTATGTAGAATAAAGTAAATTGCATGGAAATTTGGATGGATGTTATCAGAGAAAGCCAGTGTGAAACTTAGATGGACACTGACTTTGTCCCTTTAATCAACTCCCATTGCAGCCTAATTTGCATTGATCATGGATGTGGAGATGGGTTTCAGACGAACTGTGCTGCTCCTGTTTGCAGTTGCTTTGCACTTACAAACTGCTGGATTTTCATGTCGTCAAGGGCAAAAAAAATTACCTGGGAATAAAGTATTCTGATATATGGATGCTCCAGAATATTCTGGAATAGAATACTGGAGCAAATAGGCTCCCTGCATCCCTCTTGGCCTGCTTTTTTAGCGAGCACCAAAACCAGCACTTACTAATGATTTAAATGACTATTCTTTTAAAGCTGATCCAGCATGGAAGCCAATAGTGCCTCACATCAGCTTCTCTACATTTTTGTAAAAGTTCTGGTGACAAAACTCTGCTTTAGGATCTTCTCCATGTCTGCCAGAGGGTGCCCAGCAGGTGACAGAAGCCCTGGAGGGGAGAGTGTTGGAAATGTCTGGAGCACGCTGGGGTGAGCAGGCTGATGTCCATGCTGGGGGCGATGCAGGGGCTGAGGGACTGACCCCTGCCCCAGGCCATGGGGACTGACCCCTGCCCCAGGCCATGCTGTCCGGGGTGCTGTGCCCCCTGCAGTGCCCTCGGGCAAGCTGGGGCATGGCTCTCCCACCCAACTGGTTTGCAACCAGCAGGGCGGGGTGCTGGAAGTCGTCCTGCAAGTGAGCTCACCTGGCATCCACTGGAAAAAAAGCACTGCCAGTGTCTGATGGCACTGCCAGCTCACTGACACCTGGGCACAGCTGCTGTGTTCTGGAGCTCACTGACACCTGGGCACAGCTGCTGTGTTCTGGAGCTCAGTGACACCTGGGCACAGCTGCTGTGTTCTGGAGCTCACTGACACCTGGGCACAGCTGCTGCAGGCAGGAATCACAGCCACAGAGATGTGCCACTGTCATACCAACAAGGAGCTTTCCACAGTCCATTGGAAATGCAGTCAGATGAGAGCACAATCCACCTGGGAACACGGTGCTGTGAGAATCTTGGGCTCTGGGTAAGAGTCACAACCCACGAGTCAAAGGCAGGGCCCAGGTGCTGAACCCTCAGGTTTTATTGCCTGGTACCCTGGAAGGGCTGGTGGCAGTTCAGCAGGACGGGGTTCTGACAGGGACAGGGGTCTCTGCTGGGGACAGTGGGGCTGCCTTCGGGTGCCACAGGAGGCAGGGACATAACTGGGTCCCTGAAATGGGCAGATGTTGCTGATGTGCCGCCAAGCCACCATCCTTAAGGCACTTCTCTGGTAAGAGATGTTTCCATAATTCATCACCTGCCATAATTTAAAAACCCCACCCTGAATTTGAGGCTGTCTTCCTCTTGTTCAGCTTTTCCACCAAAAGAGAAAAAAATCACTATTCTTTTAATTTCAAACACAATCAATATCAGCCAATACAGTCCAAGGTTCATTGCTTTCAGGCAACCGCTCATAAATATTCATTAGAGAATTAAAGAGCTATTAACAAGGGTAACTGTTGAGGAGCATTTTTTAACTGTCTTCCACAAGAAATGAAATTTGCATTTCTCAGTGTGGAAACCCACAACGAGCAATGGCTCCTTGCACGGCAATAAACCATCAGGTAAAAGCTGGTGGGAAGGCAGGAGCCCCCTTAGTGCTCACACAAAGGATGGAGCAGATATCTCAACTATATGGAGCTGCTGAAAGAGCATTTCTGGTGACCCTGACTCACTTCATCCTGCCCCAGCCCAGCCCCGACCCCAGCAGCCTGCACCTCCACTTCCTGCACTGCAGCAGCACAAAACTCATCTCTTCGGTGACTCTGATTTATCCTGATTTGCATATCATGGTCACTGCCTCCACGTTCCCTCTAATTAATTCCCCAGGAGGGCACTTCACCCTGCTGGCTGCGTGCTGACAGTTCTGTCCGTGTTTATCCCAGCACGAGGCTGTGTCCGTGCGGGGCCGGGTGCGTGGCCATGAGGGGATCAGCATCCCTCACCCCCAGGGGTGGCTTTGCACTGGGGGGTCTGCTGCTCCCCCCTTGCACACAGGGACCCCTGTGACCCACTCACACCTGACCCGGCAGGGCCATCACCTGAGCAATGCCCAGGGTCCCTGCAGTCACCACAGGAGCAGGGGAGGGACTCCAGGGATTTCAGCTGAGACCAACCTAGGCAAGGCTTTCTCAGCTAAAACCAAGGGTCTTGGAGGGCAGCAGGAGGAAAATGATCCGTTTGGGGGCAGGGAAAGTGGATTAGCAGGCGGGCTGTGCCGGGGGGCCGCCAACAGCCCTGCAAGTGAGAATTCCCCCATGCTGATTCCCGGGGCTGTGCAGCACCACCGAGGCTCTGGAGCTGCTGGGTTTTCCTGCAGCTGCAGCAAATGGAAATGCATAAGTGAATCCCAGGGGAGGATCTGTTATGTGAAGCAATTATTTCTCAACCTGAAAGACAAGGCAGGAATCGCCTCCTCTTCTGTCTCTTATAAAGCACAATTCTGTTATTAATACCAGTTCCCTGGCATTTGTAAAGTCAGGGTGCCTGGAAATGGGGAGTCCAGGGCAGCCTGAGGTTCCCCTCAGCTGGGGTCATCATGATCCATGGGATTTTCCCCAATGGATGAGCAGTTACTGGCTTTTGCCCTGGCATTCCCAGACCCTGCGGGTCCAAGGCGCCCACAAAATGCAGGAGTGTTCTCAGCAGCCTGGAATTCATTTGGCTCCAGTGGAGAATTTCTAGGGCTCTGCATGAGGAAAGAAATGCTGACAACCAACAATGGAAGAGGTGCCTTTGCCTTAGGGGTTATTTGATGCTGCGGACTGTGGCCTTGGGAAGGAGAGAGACACTGGGCTGGTGCCCAAGTTCCCACCAGTGATTTCTCCTTCCCAGGTCTGAACCATCTCAGTGTGGATTGCAGGGAGGAACAGACACACTGAACCAATCCTGACTCCCAGAACTCCTGCAGGAAACTGAAGTCCCACTCTGCTCCCATCAAATTAGCCATTAGTTATTTCCTCCATCTCTGAATAGGTATATTTGAAATTGCAAAGTCACTGTGGCCAGGAGCTCTCACATTTTTCTGTAAAACCACAGCAAGCTATATATGCTATATATACTATATATGGGGATATGCATACGCATGCACACAAACACAGCTGTTTATATATATACACACATAAAAATACCTATATAAGTAAGCTGACCCAAAGACTGGCAGGGGGATCGTGCTGAGGTGTGGCAGTGCCCAGTGAGTCCCTGCTGCTCCTCAGGGGTGCTGTGCCAGCCTCAGCAGCCACATGCCAGGGCGCTGGGAAATGAGGGGTGTGGATATTCCTCCCTCTCCCAGAGGAGTGACAGGCAGGCAGCAACTTTGGAAAAAATCGTGTCTCCCCTTAGTAAGTTTTTCTAAGCTAAGCTTTGTGCCTCCATACTCTTGGGGTGACTGTCCCCATGGATCCTGAGTCACAGCCCTGGAACAAAGGCCAGTGGCAAACAGGATGCTGAGGGCTGGTCTGAAGTCATACAAGTTAGGAAACGTTTTCTGACTTTCAGGAATGATTCATTACTTTTACATTTTTGGGTCAGATATTTTCCTTAGTCACCGGCAGGGTTTCAGTGACAGATGAGCCTCTCAGAGCCTTCAGCTCTTATTTTCACATCCAGACTTTGAAACTTCCTGAATTATATGTTATGGAGCTCCTTTTCCCCCCTCTTTCTGGAGATGTTAATCTGTCTGCTTTTAGCTTTCAAAAAAATCTGAGCCTTGCCACAACTTTCTCCTCTGTCCCAGGACACGTCCAGTGGCCTGACAGGGATGCTGTGTCAGGGCAGAGATGTGGCTCCAGCTGCTGGATGCTGCATGTTCCCTCCAGGCATTGTCCTTTCAGCTTTCCTCCTGCAAGGAAGGTAACTGCAAAACACAAAGCTAAAAGCTGGAATTAAATTAAATCCAGTGAAAGGTAGAATCCAGAGTTAGCTTGATGGAATATAAAGATTTAAAGAAATATGCATCCAAGAAGTTGAAACTAAAGACTAAGTATTTGCAAACGTGGGTCACAACTCCCTCAGTCAGCACAGGGACACTGGGAATGGGGATGGAATGGGGATTGGATGGGGATGGAATGGGGATGGGGATGGGATGGGGATGGAATTGGGATGGGATGGGGATGGAATTGGGATGGAATTGGGATGGAATGGAGAAGGAATTGGTATGGAATTGAGATGGAACTGGGATGAAATTGGGATGGAATGGGGATGGAATTGGGGCAGTCCCGGTGCCTGCCAGCCCCCTGCAGCATTCGTGCAGGTGGCCCTAGTGCTCAGGAGCTTTGGCTGCTGCCCTCCTGCCCACCAGTGCCTGCTGTGCTTGGAGGGTGAATTTCAGACCATGAGCAGTCACTAAAAGCAACCATGGCACAAAAATGTGGATTTTTTGTGCGGAAAGGTGACGCTGCCGGGAGTGGTCAGTGCTGTTACTGGAAGTCAGGGTGTTCAGGGGAGTTCATCCCTTCTGTGGCTGCACAGGGAGCAGTGGCATGGATATCTCACACTCTCAAGGGACCTGAGAAACTTGCCTTGGTGCTGAACAAAGATTGGGCAAATCTGAAGGGATAAATTAAATTATTAAAGAAAAACTCAAGAAAAACAAAAAGATGTCACCAGACAATGCAGACACCAGACAGCCTGAGAGAGCTGTGGCTGTTCAGCTTGGAGAGGAGAAGGCTCCAGGGAGACCTTAGAGCTCCTTCTAGTGCTTAAAAAGGCTCCAGGAGACCAGGAGAGCAACTTAAAAATTCCCCCAGGAAACTCCTCCTCAGTCTTCTTAAGACTCACCACATTAAATTTCTATTTCCCCATGTGTCATAGAGTGTGCTTCAACAAACTCCTGGATGTTGGTAAGTGCCAAAGCCTTTATCTGTGAAACATTTGAGCCAGGCTGTAGCCAGACTGATCTTTCATCTGGGAATAAGAGTGTGAACTGAAATCTTTCCAGGGTGACTCATGGCAGGTGTGTTTGACCCTGCATGTTCAGTGACAGCTGGAAGAATAGGTGGGCACATGGGTGGGCCCTGGGGTTTTGTCCTCCCTCCTGCTGCTGGGATTTGCAAAAGTGGTTCATGAGTCACAGGGGCAGGGAGGTGGCAGGGGCTGGCAGGGGCTGACAGGGAGGTGGCAGGGGGTGACAGGGAGGTGGCAGGGGGTGACAGGGAGGTGGCAGCCAGGTGGCAGCTAGGTGGCAGCCAGGTGCAGGTGAGGTGGCAGGGGTGAAGCAGTTACACGGCTGGCAGAGCCAGGACACACACGCTGAACGTGGGTCTGTTTCCAGGAGGAAGCAGGCACTGCAAACACATCGATGGTGCTTAGACACACACCCAGGAAGGAGGGGAATATCTCCATTATCAGCAGTCATTTCTCCAGACAAAGGAGTCTGTTCACAGAGCCCTAATCCGCCTGTGCCCCCTCACCCCGCCCGTAAATGACACTTCCCAATGATCCACCTCCAGCAGCCCAAGGTTGTTTCTCGTCAAGCAGGTTTTCGAGCCAGTGTGCCAGCTCTCCACATTTTCCATTGCTCCACCCTGACGTGTTACAAATACCTGATAGGGAATTACCCACACGCTAATTCCCTCCCCGAGCCTGTCCAAGCAGCTCCCCCCGCCCGGCAGCAGCGATCAGCCCAAATTCCTCTGCACTGCTCAGGCACGGCCGGAGTGCAGGAATCGACTCCAGCCTCCTCGCCTCCGGGATTTTCCATTTCCTCACGGCACCTGCTGCCCGGTGACCCCGCGGTGGCTCCATCTGCGTGCCAGGGTCTGCACTGTCCCAGCCCCTGAAGTGACCAGGGGCAGGGGCCAGCAGCCCTTGGAGCTGGGCATCCTCTCCCACTGTGCCAGCAGCTGCTGGTGTCTGCTTCCAGAGCTGGCACGGCCGCAGCCCTGGCCCCTGCCCAGGGACAGAAAACGCAGATCAGCACCCAGCAAAGCCACAGCCCCTGGGTTTCACCTGAGCACCGGCCCCAGCCCTGCTCAGGGCGGCCTCGCAGCACCCCAGGGTCTCCCGCACCGGCGGGAGGTCAGAGCAGATTTGATTTTGCCCTGCCGAGATCAGAGAGCAGCAAGGGCCATGCTGGGTGCTGCCTGGAGGGGCCGGCAGGGTCCTGGAGGTGCCTCCCAGGGCAGGGATTGCTGCACGTCCCCTGTGTCCTGTGGGGATCACGGGACTGTCACCGTCACACACCGCGCTGCCCTGTGCAGCACGGGGCTATTTATAGCTGCATTTCCACATCTCTCTGGTTAATCTCTGGGTGTTTAATCTGGTTTTGCACTCCCTTCTGACACTAGCAATATGCAAAAACCCCATCACGTTTAAAACCCCATCCCCAAACCCCAAGTCTGCCTGTCAGTGACCACAGCGAGAGCAAATGCAGACACGGGGAAACTATTTATAGCTCAGATAAACAAGGCAGAGGCTTTGCTTAATGAGAGGGAATGGAAGAACAGTGCTCACACAGACCTTGAATGTGCTGCCCTTGCCTGGCTCGGGAGGGCTGCTGGGCTCCTGCTGCCCCTGCCAGCCCATGGGGACAGGGATCAGATCCCAGCAGTGTGGCTGGAAATGGGGACAGGGTGCAGCCACCCCAGGGCACTCGGGGAGGGCCTGGCTGTCACGGGTAATCCTGGTTTCACACAAATCTGAGTGGGAATTCTGTTTCTGCCCCCAAACACGGCTGGGAGTGGGGAGCGATGCCCCGTCCCAGCCCACAGAGGGTGAGGGCTGTGCCCTGGGGGCAGGGTCTGCAGGGTCTGCAGGGTCTGCAGGGTCTGCAGGGGCATGGCCTGGAGCAGCGGCGAGCACTTTGACCTGTCCCTGTCACAGTGACTGGGCAGCCCAAAACACGTTAGGCCAACTGAGGTTTCCAGGGAGGAAGGATACACAGCAGATGCATCCTAACCAAAGCTTTTCCTCAGCTCCTGCTCGCTCAGCTCCTGTCACAGCAGTTTGGGTTGGTCACTGGAGCCCTGTTTTACACTGCAGTGGCCCAGCACTGGGGGCTGAGGTGGTGGCAGTGGGGATGGAGGGATGCCCAGTGCCCATCCCACAGCAGTGACAGCAGCGTGTGACACTGCACATGACATCCCCAAATGCTGCTGGCAGCATTCCTGACTGCCCGTTGTTCTGCCTTGGGGAACTCTGAGCAGACTGCACTCCCTTTCCTTGGCCTGCCTGAAGCCAGCAGGAATCAGTCAGAGGGTTAATCCCTCATTCCAGGCCCAGGGAATGGGGCCATGCTAATTCTTTCCTGTAGATTTGCTAATTTTATTTTTCTTTTCCTGAGACATCAAAGCCAACCTCCAGAGGAGAGCTTCCTAATCAGCAAGAAGAAAAGGAAATCACTTATTTAGGGGGAAAGGATGTAGATGTACCAAAGGGAAACATCTCCATTTTCCTTTTATAGCTATGAAAAACAACTTTACACAGCGAGTCCCCTAAATTCTATTTTTATTGCAAAGAACTGGAGTTTTAGGACCCTTCCATGCAGCCATCTGGTCTCTACAAGAACTTCACTGGGATGAGGTGAACTGGATCATCTTTTCCTTCTTCAAAACATTGTACATTATGGATTGGAAGAGGAGGGAGACCATGAGGAAATAAAGTGCTCCTGAAGAGAGCAAAGCCAACCCTTCAATCTAACCTGGGCTCTGAGTCTGTCCTGCCTTTCCACAGGGCCTGTGAGCAGTTTCTGGGCCCCCTGATTCCATGGAAATCCAGGTGTAGGCCTTCAGCTGGTCCCTGTTGCAAACCCAAAACACAGCTCCATCAATCACTCGATATTTAGTGACTCAAGAAAAGCTGTGCCCAGTGAGGGGTGGCTGAGATAACAGTTCCAGGGAGAGCAGCAGACTGGGAACAGTGCTGGAGGCTCCCGGTGGGAAGCTGAAGGCCCAGCATCAACCCCAGCACCCCATGGTTCTTGCAGGGGTGGGGGCCCTGGGTGTGGGGTCTGTCTGTGCCCAGGGGCAAAGACAGCACTGGGGACACTGCAGGGCCACACTCTGTCCCCAGGGCCAGGAGCATTGCCAGCTGGAGGCACAAGGAGCATTTCACAGATTGAAGCCCAAAGTGTGTCCAATTTCAGACATTTTGTGCCAGTGTCCCCAACCTGCAGCAGTGACAGTGCCAGGCTGTGTTTGGGTGTCACTAGGGGTAGGGACAGCAGGGTGCCCTGTCCTGGTGAGTTCAGCTGGGCACTTGGGCAGGGCTGAGCTGGTCACCAACCACCCTGGGAAGCCTGTGGAATTCCCAAGCCTTTCTTTTATTTATCAAAATTTCTTGAAACTTGTGAGCTGAAACTTCCTGTGTGCCTTGTGGGTGTCTCTCCCCCCTCACAATGGGGCTAAAGAAACCTGAGAGGCCAAGGAGCTGACAGGGCTGTGGGGAGCCCTTGCAACACCCCATCCTTTCCCAAAGGGGCTTTGATGTGTCACACAGCTCTGGAGGTGCTAAGCCACATTTTCCTATGTATAATGGATATTTTAATGGGACAGACTGTGGACAAAAGCTCAATAGCAGATTTATTCTTTTTTTGTAACAAAACCAATGATTTCCCGAAAGTACAAGTCCCCCTCCCTGGGGCAGTGCCAGTCAGGCTCCCTCCTGATCCACAACACTAGCAGGAGCAGTGGGGGATGGGGGAGGGAGGGAGGAGGATGATGGTGATGAGGATGATGATGATGTTCCCTTGGCAGAGGCTGTGCTGGGATGTGCGTTCCCAGTCTGCAAACACCACGGAGGTGAGCGACCAGAACTAACGCAGCTGAGTTTTTTCCTTTTTCTCTTTTCACCCTTATCCAGAAGCTGTGACCCAGCGATTTCCCTGGCCTTAAACCTGAGGGCTGGCTGTGTTTCCAAGTGAGCTGTGACCTGAGCTGCCTGGGCCAGGGCAGCCACCCGGCAGATCTGGCTCCCTGCCCATCCTCTTCTCGCAGCCTCCTCGTCCTGGTGTGGTCTCTGGCTGTGCAGATACAACTGCCCAGAGCCTGCACAGCCCCAGATGCTATAAATGGACATGGAGTGATCCTGCCAAAGTTTTTCTTTTTATTCTAGCCAAGCTATGTGCTTAAATCCTCTCTGTACGTGAAATCCAAAGGGATACAATACTCTATAAGAAGAACATTTCTTCTACGAGTTCTAAACATACTGACTCTTCCATTTGTATGTGCCTCTCAATAAAAACTGCTGGGTTGTTGTTGTTGCTGTTGTTGTTATTATTATTATTATTATTATTATTATTATTATTATTTTTATTATTATTATTACCACCACCAGCATGGACGTGCAGTACAGGGAGACTGTGCTGGCACAGGTTGCTCCTGCCCCAGCACTGGGTCTCCAGAGCTGAGCCTCTGCCCAGGCAGGAGGGTCTGGCTCACAGTGAGCACCAGCCACAAACTCTGCAGCACAGCCAGTGTCCCATGTGGGTGAGCAGCCTCGGGGCTCATAAATGCCAACTTCCCATTTCTTTGGGGTTATTCTGTGACTTTATGCACACTTGTGTCTTGGCATGAAGCAGATCCCAAGCTGAGTGTGCAGAGCACAGATGTGCTCAGCAGTGGGATGGTCACACTCCTGCAGCATTGGGCCCAGGTGCCTGCTCTGTCTGTTTGCACATCCTACCAGTACGGAAAATTAATCCTAAGGAAAGCAAACACTCCTGTCTCATGTTCCTGGTACTGTGGAGAGGGATGGTTACTCTGGTTTTTATTGCTAGAAAAATCTTTCTTTTGAAGTCCTTTAAAAGCGTGTCCTTTGAACCCCGGCCTTTTGCTGTTGGCTCACACTCCCAACAGCCAAGTGATGTCAGATCTAGTTTCAGGCTGCTCAGGAATTGCTATTGCAGACCACTGAGCTTTAAGCAAGAGACATGTGGAAACTCACTAGGGAAATGCAGAGCTGCAGCTTTCCCCCAAAGCACAGTATTCCCAACACTCTTGTACAACTCCAGGGTCTGCAATATTTAGAAATAGTACTGGCCACTGCAGAAAGTAGAAGCCAGAGTCTATTTGCCATCACATAC
Source organism: Cettia cetti (assembly GCA_013401135.1). Lineage (NCBI taxonomy): Eukaryota > Metazoa > Chordata > Aves > Passeriformes > Sylviidae > Cettia > Cettia cetti. Next base: position 14,079 of record VZUI01047834.1, on the reverse strand, counting down.
GAGTGGCTAAATATAACAGCTGATGGCAAATGGCAACAAACAGGGTGGTTATGGCCTGGGATAAACCCAGGAGACAAATAGACCTCATCCATGAATAAATAAACAAGTACATAAAAGACAGTCCATTTCCAGGTGCCCACAGCCCATTTGGAAATAAACATTTCTGTGTGTGACTGATGGATTTGCAGAGGAGACTTTAGGGCCTGTTCTCAGTGGAGGGGTGAGCGTGTCCGAGCAGCCCGGCCCCCATCCTGCAGGGACAGGGACAGGAGAAGAGCAGAGTGTGGGGCAGTGGCGTGGCCCAACCCCAAACCCCAACCCCCAGCCCTTTGCCCAGGCACGAGGAGGTCCCGGGGTCCCTGTGGGCACTCGGGGCTCCCTCCATCAGCCACCCCTCTGTGGCAAACGAGGCTCAGTCTGTGCAGCAGACTGGGCACACGTGTGACAAGCACCAAGTTATTCCCACCGGGCCAAACCAGAGATGTCAAAGCCTGCTCTTGACCTCTGGCTGCTGGGACAGGAGTATTGGGAATGGTGGCTTGGCTCCCACTTTTCACAAGTGTTGGAGTGAGCAGAGTGTCAGGGGGAGGTTTCTCCCTGGGCTGCACCTCTGGAGCTGCACAGAATGCAGCTGCTCCTGGATGGCTCTGCAGCCACTGCAATACAGGCAGTGCTCACAAGCAGCTGAGGGTTTACCCAACCCAGCCATAAATCTCCTCTGCTTTCAGTCGCTCAGCTTTCACACCCTGTCACAGCTATTTATAGTTTCCATGATGAGTTCCTGGACGGATGAAACCTCAACACCTCATGGAAAAAAACAAGCAGGGGCAAAATAAAAGGCCACAGAATATTTTAAAAATCCTTGAATTCTCCAGCTGCCTCATCCAGATGCAGAACAAGCTCATTCCTATCACCCTGGCACTCACCCTGCCTGGTCAGCAAACTGCTCAAGCTCAAGCAGAGCTCTCCTTTCCTCTCCCCATTCACAGAGGGGTTACCACCACCTCCTGTTTGTCCTTTTAATTCCTTTGTTGCAGTGCAGCCATGAGTCACCCCAAGCACACAGGGTGCTGTGAGACAGCCCCAGTAAGAACACCACCAAGTAAATAATGGGCTCCCTATTCCAGCAGCCCACAGGAGCACAGCCACGCATGAGCCACGCAATCCTGGGGGCCCCAGCTGGAAGCAGCAGTGTGGCCACTGAGGAGAGAGCTGCTGTGATGGCCCCAAGACCCCCCAGCCCCCCAAGACACAGTGCCCTGCCCTCAGGGGGGCGGGGGGGGGGAGGGGGGGGGGGGGGGGGGGGGGGGTGGTGCACAGGATCCACTGCTTGCTTGAGGAAGGAAAACTCTTCCCTTTCAAAGCAGATGACAGGCCACTGCTTGGATTCTTTCAAAGGAGAACTTTGCATTGTTGATGCATAGAAATATCTTCTTTTTCTTCTCCAGTTCCTTTTCTTAAGCCAAAGACCTGTGCTTCCCACAGATGACAGGGAACATAACACAGCCAGCAATGCACTAGTACCAGGCACATATTGCCCAGATCCAGCAGAGATCTACTCTCAAACGTGGTCCTCAGCTCCGTGAAACTTCTCCTCTACCAACTTAAAGAACTCAAGACAGTAACACTTTCCCCTTGGAAACTTCCTGGCCAAGTTTCCTAGGGCCAAGTCCCAAGCAGGAGCAGGGACCTTGGTAATGCCATGTTCTTGGCTAGAGCTTTATGGAGCATTTAAGGGTCGCCCATCCCTGACCTTCCTGTCGCACACAGCTGATGCTTTTCTGTTCACCACGAATACCCTGTTTGCAAATGCAGTTTCCTTCTCCAGATTAGCTGTGTCTCTGCTGAGCTGCTCTGTGGTGCCATTGCCTGTTTAGACACAAGATCCCAGGGTTCCTCCCTGTGCCCCAAGGCATCCTGAGGTCACCTGCCCCCAGACCCAGAGCCGGGGGTGCAGCTTTCACCCAGCCTGGGGTGAGTGCCCCCATCCCATGGGCACCATCCCGTGCCTCCAGCCACCCAACCCTTCCTCTTTGGCCGGTCAGGGCCACAAGCCTTGTAAGTGCTTCTGCACTTCTGCACCTGAAGGGGCTTAGACTGCTGGGAGAAGAGCCCTGTTCCTTCTGGGTGAGGCCTGATTGCTCTGGGGGGTGAGGAGCAGATCCCAGAGCTGCCCCTGGTGTGACTCAGCAGTGACTCCGTGGCTGTGCAGTTCGGGCATGAGTGCAGCCACTCCATCCCCTGAGCAGCCCCAGTGTCACCAGTGGGGTTTGAAGCATGGAGATGGCCTGGGGTGCTGCCACCCATTGCTCCCGAGGGGCTCGGACTGACAGAAGACAAGGAGTGCCCTGGGAGCCAGCTACCGAGGTGTTCTATGGGCACACGGTGGAGGGACAGCCACAGCTGTCCAGAAAACCCCACTCATTCCACTCTCATCAGGCTGAAAACCAAGGCCAGGATCAGGAAACTTATCCCTGCTTGCAAAGCCAGGTTACCCTGCAGTAAGTGGACTTCCAGTCATGGCACATCAGGAAGGATATCCTGCTAGCAGCTTATCTACCTCTAATCAGCCTGGCTTGTCAGCACATCCCACCTCATTACTGCTGCAGCAGTGCTGAGGGGGGCAGGACTGAGAGAGGAGATTTTCTTTTCCCTTTGGAAAGGTTCCTGTGCTTCAGCCTGCAGCACCTGCCATCAGTGACTCCATCGGGGACTGCGTTCCCGTGGGGACTGCGGGGCACTCCCTCTGGAGTCCAGGACAGCTGCACTGCACCCCTGCACTGCTGCGTGTGCCACAACCCTCCTGACCATAAAACCAACTAGAAAATATGACCTGGTCACAAAGCAGACCCTGTGTGTGCTTCAGCTGAAATAGTGATTGACTCACAGCCCCCACACCCCGGCCAGCTGCACTCAGCCTGTCGGGCCGCTGGCAAATGGCGAGAAGCGCCAGAAAGGCAGGGAATCATTTGCTCGAGGTAAGAAGGTTTGCTGGTTAGGACCTCAGAACGTTTTGGAACCAAGGTCGAGCTCCCAGCTGGCCTGGAGCACAGCCAGCTGGCAGCCTCATTGGCTAATTCCCGAAACATGGCATGTGCTGTCGCTGTTCCCGGCCGGGGGAGAAGCAGCCCGAGCACAGTCCTGGCGCTGCCCTGCCCTGCCCTGCCCGGCCCGGCCGGACGCTGCCTGCAGAGCCCTGGAGCCGCTCCCAGCTCCCCTCTGCTCGTGATCCATCGGAGGGGACTGTTCTCCTGTGCAAACCCCGTGATTTATGGAGCTCCATCTGTGCTGCTGCCGGAGTCACCCCGGATGGTTCCAGCGGGGTTTCCTGCTGGCTGTGGCGCCGAGAGCCGCCCGGCAGGGCTGCACCTGGAGCAGCGCCTCACAGCTATCGCTTACCGCGCTCCCCAAGCAACAGCAGCTAAATTTAGTTCTCCACCCAGTTCCCTCTCCGGAGGAAGAGTCGGGTTCCAGCGGCCCCGGGCTGGCAGCGGCTGGCAGTGGCCAGGAGCCTGCCCGCCGTGCCCCGCACCCTGCAGCATCCCCCGAGCTCCGTGTCCCACCCCCGGCCTCCCAGCAAGGGCTGGCACATCCTGCAGAGCTCACAGAAAGATCTGAGCAGCGAGGGGAGCCCCCCTCAGCACCCCCGGGCCCCCCTGCCCTCCCTGCACTCGGAGGAGCTGCAGCAAACAATGCAGGCAAGGATCTCTGCAGCACAGCTCCTTTCTGTGCTGCCTGAGTCCCCTCAAAAGGTGTCATGAGGGAAACAGCATTGCTGGTGCTCAGGATTCCAACATCTCACTGAATTCCTCCCCTCAGTACTGCCACCCACAATAAAACCACCCAGCTAATCCCTGTGTCTCAAAGAGATTCACTCCCCATCTTCATGTCTGGGAAGGGAGAGAGATGAGTCCCTCAAAGGGAAACTCAAAGAGCATATAAATCCCACCATTTGGGCTGCTCCCTGGAGAAGCACGCACTCCTTCCCCTGCTGCCCTCCAGCCTCTCTGGGTCCCTTTTTCTGACCCTCCCCCTGTCAGGATCCCCTCTGGGGTGACATCCAACCCGGTGGTGCTGGGTGTCCCCAGGACAGGGGGCTGTGCTGCCTCTGCAGCTGGGCCTGGCCAGAGCACTCCAGAGACAACTGCAAACACTGCAACAAATTATTGCCAGTAGATGGATTTAGTTAACAAGGCCTAATAACTGCAATTGAAAGGCCAAACCAAAATGTCTGAAATGCCCAATTTCTAGTGCATGAACTAGATTTCTAGTTCATTTATTGCCTTTCAGTCAGAGACCCGATGCACTGGAATAACAGGCTCCCTGTGTTTGTCTGGCTTTCAGTGCTGCTGCAAACAAGTGTTTATTGACCTAAGTGGCACTTCCTCTCCAAGACATCAGGAATGCCATGGCTGGCTGCTGTATTTTAAATTCAGTGAGACCAGGGTATGTTGCCACTGTGTCTACACGTTAATTAATATTTGCAATACTGCAGAGTTGCTTTCAGTCTCTCAGGGACAAGGAAGTTTCTAGGAGATCCCCTCTGAAGATGTGCCGTGCCACGGCCCCTGTGTGATGTAGCACAGCCCTGAACCTGCTGTGCACTCTCTGGTGCGGGCTGAGGCCCCGGGCTGAGCTCTCCGTGCCTCCTGTGAGTTCTGGGCCAGCCCCGGCACAGAGGGCATGGCTGGGACCCGTGTGGCAGCGGGGACAAGGCTCCTGCCAGCCCCAACAGTGGGCGGGAGGAGTAAGAACGTATTTTCCAGACAGGAAAACAGCACAATTGCTCAGGGATGTGTCTCGGCATGACCTCACTTCTCTTTATGGTCGCTTTCTGCGGACCAGGCTGCACCTTCGGTTCCCGTCAGTCCCAGCCCTTCCCCTTCTGGCGCTGTCACTGCTGCAGCTCCCTGCGTGTCCCTCCCGCCCGGGCTGGCTCCAGCCACCAGCCCCGAGGCTCCTTGCAGCTGGCCTGTGCCTGTGTGTCCCCATGAGCTGTGCCTGTGTCCCCTGGGCTGTGCCTGTGTGTCCCCTGAGCTGTGCCTCTGTCCCCTGGGCTGTGCCTGTGTCCCCTGAGCTGTGTCTGTGTCCCCTGGGCTGTGCCTGCGTCCCCTGGGCTGTGCCTGCGTCCTCATGAGCTGTGCCTGTGTCCTCATGAGCTGTGCCTGTGTCCCCTGAGCTGACATGGGGCTGTCCCTGTGTGTCCCCTGCCCAAAGCACTGCACATTCTGCATTCAGCTTCAACCAAAGCCAGCAGGAACAGCAGTCTGGGTAACCCATTTTGGTGTGAAATGTGTCTGGGTTTTTCTTCTGCAGCAGATGCAAAGCACTTCCAGAAGGAATGATTACTGCACCCCTAAATTCCCAAAGGATGGAGGTTCAGCCCCATGCAGAGGCTACAGGACCTGTTTTGCAAGGGCAGCACTGGTAAACAGCAGTTCTGTTTGCTGACTTGTAGCAAAGGGAAAAGCCCAAATCCCTGCACAAAAAATGCTTTTCTAAACAGAATGCTGCTCCACACTTCCCAGAGACATTGGTGACTCCTAACAAAGGAAACACTGGTGGCACCACCCAAGAAGGAGCATCCATCACCACTGTGCAAGGAGCTGCTCTGAACTGCTGGCCATAATTCAGCCCCAGTATCTGTAGTAGAGGGAGGTTGGGAACCCATTAATTACAGCTGATAATTAACATCTGTCACAGAGAGAACAGTTTAACCTTGGAACAAGGAAGAATTAAATCGGGGTGCAAAGCTGCCCTGCTGAGAGCAGCAGCAGGCCCCTGGCACAGGCAGTGAGGCACAGCAGAGAACTGTTATGGAACAGGCTGAATTCAGCCAGGCACCAGCTTCCCTCCAGGCCCTCCTGCAGCCTGCACCAAGGAGGGGACAGCAGTTTGTGTCCAGGAGCTGCTGGGCTTCTCCCCACACAGGGCTGCTGGGCAGGAGCAGCCCCTGCACACACAGGGGGCTGGGGCACAGGGGGTCCCCGTGTCTCACCCCCCTCCCCACGGCACCGTGCAGCCAAATCTCCTCCTTTGGCTCCTCTGTGCTGGCTCTGCCTGGCTCTGAGCAGCGCCAGCCGCGGCTGCAGAGGGGAGGTGGCGTGGGGCCCTTCCCTTGGAGTGTCACGGGGTTCAGGTCCCTGAACAGAACCCACCTGGGGCAGCTGCAGCTCCACGAGAGTCAGAGATTGGTGTCAGCAGCCTGTGGGCAGAGGGTGGCAGACACAGGACAGGGAGTTCTCTTGGAGCCCCAGAATCACTGAGGCTGGAAAGGAGCTCCAACACCAGCAAGTCCAACCTGTGACTGATCCCCCCTTGGCACTCAGACCAGAGCACTGAGTGCCTTGTCTGGTCACTCCTTGGACACCTGCAGGGATGGAGACTCCATCACCGCCGTGGGCAGCCCCTGCCAAGGCCTGACAGCCCTTTCCCACCATTTGGACAGGAGAATTTGCACTTGTGTAGCTCTCGCAGCCATTTGAGTCACTCCAAGACTGGGTTATACTGAACAAGCTTTGTTCTTTCAATTGAAAAGATGCTTTCAGAAAGAGGTCACAGACAGAGAGGTGAAACAGATGTTCCCAAAGGCAATTCTTGCCCAGACCCCTACTCCTGTTTCTTGAAATTGCTGCAATTATCATACCAAGGGCTGTTTCATGTGTCAGGAACCATCCCCTGAGGCTGAGCTGGCAGCACAAATCAGCAGCTGACAGCGTCTGGCACCAGGGAGAAAAATTACCTGTATATTGTAATAAACTTTGTTAGCCCAAGCCATGGTGGAACAACCACTTGGGAAAATGTTGATGAAATTTTTGGTGCACACACACACAAACCATAATAAAAAGAAAGATAAAAATCATGATAGCAGCAGGGATAATTCCATGCTGCTCCCCCAGGAAATGCCTCCCACCACCCCAAAAGATCCTGCAAGGTCCTGCAGTTTGACAGCTGCCCATGGGCATCACCCTGTGGCTGCCAGAGCCTGGCAGGGGCTGCTCACAGGGACATGTGCCTGGCCAGGGAGCACTCAGGGATTTCGGGTTCATGATCCCATCATGTTTTCCAGGGGGAACATCGACCTTTCTCAGAGAACACGTGTGATCTTGTTTCCTCAGACACCTTTATGGGGCACTTCAGAAGAAAACATCAGCTCCAGAGAAAAGCTAAAAACTACAGAATTCATGGAATCATAGAATCTCCTGCATTGGATGGGAGCCACAAGGATCATTGAGTCCATCGCCAGGCCTGGCATGGGACATCCCCAAAATCCCACCCCAAACTCACTTTTGTGCTCCCCCATTACCAACTTCAAGGTTTAATGTTCCCAAAATAAACCCTGTCCTCCCCAAACGTCTCTCACCAGGGCCATTACCCACCTACCTGACCCATCTAATTCAGCACGGACTCACACTGAGTTATTTCCAAATGAAAACATCCTCACACACTGAAATTCACCCATGGATCTGACTGGAGAACACAGCATAGGCTCTGGGATTTTTATGTGTTAGGACCCCCCTGGGAGACCAGCATGCACCCACATAACGGCTGTGAACCCCCCACACTCACACCCTCTCCTGCCAGGGAAGAGACCCAAATTCCAAAATTATCCACTCCAAAGGAGCATTTTCTCAGCCTACTGTGTATCAGCAGCCAGTGAGTAATTCACAGCGGGTCTAAGATTAGCCGAGGAAGCGCCGTGACTCATCAGCCAAGCCTCCGCGCCGCTGGGAAAATTCAAGTTTTCTTTAGCAACAGAGGTTCAACTGTGGAAATTATAAATAATTAGGGTTTGGAGAGGCTGCAGTAACATGAGGATTCCTATTTAAACCTCACAGATACTGGTGCCTGCGGTGCCTTGGTGCCGAGAGCATCGCTGGTCCCCCGGCACAGCCAGGCTGCATCCGGGGCCGCGGCAGAGGCGGTGACAGCGCTCGGACCAGCAGAGCCTGATCCCCCACCCTCACTAGCGCACACCCAGCAGCAAATTAAAACCACGCAGCACCATTACAGCTCCTGCCAACGTGCAGCAAACCCGTGGGGTGGGGGAAGAGCGGGGAGCAGAGTCAAAGCGGGCAGGATCCCCACCCCAGGCAGCCGGGAGCCGTGGAACCGGAGCGAGTTCCCTGCAGCGAGCACAGTCCCTGCTCCTGTGCCTGTGGGGCACTGGGCTGGCACCCTCGCTCCAGGTCCCACCCTGCCCGTCCCCTCTGCCCTCCCAGGCCAGCCCTGTGCTCAGCCCGAGCCTCTCGGCCTGGAGAGCCACCTTCACCTTCAGCAGCCACCCCGTGTGGCCCCATGACCTGGTGTCACCATCCCCTTGCCAGGTGTGCCAGCAGGGCAGCGCAGCCCCATTCCAGCCCGAGGTGTGCCAGTGGCTCCCTGCCTCGCCTGGCAAGCCCCTGGGACAGCCCTCCACCCAATGGGGGGCAAAAGCACCCAGGAAAGTTGCTGTATTTCAGGGGATTTGGCCCCAAAAGCTTTCCCTGCTCCAGGCTGGACACTGGGAAATCCGACCCAGAGGGATGGGCTCTGCTGGCTGAGCCCTGGCAGCGGCTCCAGCCCTGGCACAGCCGGGCCCCTGTGCCCCTCGGGACCACTGCTTGTCCCCCGTGCCATCCCCATGCACTAAAGGTGGCCCTTCAGCGTTATTCCATCGGCACCGAGGACTTTCAGCAAGGAAATCTTGCCCTTTCCCTGCCTGCAGCCAGGGCTGCTGCACAGGCAGCTCAGCTGCCCTTAGCTCCCTGTTTCAGCTGCCTTCTGCTTTGAGCCAGGTTGGACCTCGTTTATCAAAGCCAAATGCTCCAGGTTGTGGTGTCTAATGCAAACCAGCTTGCAGCTGATGTGCTTTCCCTCAGAAATCTGCTTTAAAAACAACTTGTCCAACTCCATGTTTTATAAGATGCACTTAAGAAAAAAAGGGTTTAGGAGCAAGGAAATATCTTCCTTACACAACAGACATTTGACTGGATTAAAGCAAGCTGCCCTTTCATGGTGCTTGCCTGAGCCACCCTGGAGGGTTGGGCACCCATGCCTAATTCCCTGCCATGCTCAGCCCCATTCCCTGTGTCCAGGCTGGTCCCTCCTGTGCAGGCAGAGCTGAGGCTGGAGGCACAGGAGGGAGGACCAGCTCCAGGGAGAGCAGGGCTGGGCACCAGGATGTGGGAGCAGGGATGGACACCAGGATGTGGGAGCAGGGCACTCAGTGATGATCCCTGGCCTCGGCGTCCCTGCCCAGGGAGGAGAAAGGGGTGGGGCAGGGGACCCCAGGCCCCACCTGGCTACTGATGCTTGAGGCCACTCCCTGGTCCAACAGCAGGGCCATAAATCCTGAGACACAGAGAAAAACACACTGAGGCTGCTTGGAATCCTCTGCTGCAGGCAGCAATAAAAAAATGGACAGTATATAATCTGAAGATCTAGTAAAATAAGAAAATTCCCACATTCCAGAAGAGCAGGTATCTCTTTTGCCAGGATAAAGCCATTTTCACATTTGAAGTTCCATTTTCTCATGAAGGAACACCTCAGCCTCAGGAAGGATCACTGCTGTGAGGCTACAGCCAGGTGAGGAGCACAGATCAATGCTAAACTGCTTCCCAGGGTCCCTGGGAAGTGCCCGAAGAGGGAAGAGAGAACAGAAATCTTAAAGCTGGAAGAGAGGCAAGAGGAGAAGCTTTAGGGAAACATCACAGGTTTAGACAGAAGCAGGTGCTATGATGGTTTGCCCACCACCACTCCAAACTTTAATCTATAGATCCAGAATATTAGCAAAGAGCCTTATTACAAAACATACTGAGAGGTTTGGTATTGGTTTGAATAATGGTGAATGGCTTCATCCTGACAGAGGCTCAGATAGGATACTGGAAATCCTGCCCTGGGAGGGACGTGAGGCCCTGGCACAGGGAAACTGTGGCTGCCCCATCCCTGGAAGTGCTCCAGGTCAAGCTGGATGAGACTTGCAGCAACCTGGCCTAGGGGAAGGTGTCTCTGCCCGTGGCAGGGGGTGGGACTGATGGGAAGCACAGGGAATGCTGCAGACCACTCACCATTCATGAATGTTACATTCAGGGTTTTAACCCAATGTAGCTTTTAGTCTGACAGAGCAAAAGACTGAATTAAGCCATTCCAGCCTCATGTTATTAAAAGTGATATTTAGAATCTTCCACATTAGCTTTTTTTCACCAGTTAAGAAATGAACCATCACTGTATTCTTGGCTTATGCATTTGCACTTGCTGAGAAATTATTTTCATTTATCTGCATAATGGCCAAGGCAAAGTAGCAATTTGCTATCGGATTCATCCTTTCAGCCTTGCCAAAACCTGAGTCATCTCTTCAGTGAGGAGCAGAGGGGCAGCTCTGGCAGCCCCCACAGCTGGGCTGGGCTTTGGTGCTGTGTAAGGCTGGGTTTAGGGCACCCCTGGCCCTGAGCTGCTGGCTCTGAGCAGGACCCGTGTCCCCTGCACTCACTGCCACCCAAGCACCATTCTCTCTGTTACCATGTTTGTACTGGAACTCTCTGCGGCAGATCTTACTCAAGTGTCAAAAATCCAGTGACTCACCTGCAGCACTGAAATGTCACTCTCATTCTTCAAGCTGGTGTGGGGACAGACAGACAGAGAGACAGACAAACGGCTGTAGGATCAACGGCATCACAAGGAACATAGGAAAAACAAGAAGACCTGTCACATCAACTTTCCAGTGCTCTCTGCAGGAGGGTCTCTGCCCAGCCCCTGGCACAAAGGGCAGCAAACCAGCTTTGGAATCCTGCTGGCACTGGCATTTCCCCTCACCTCTCAGCAGCAGAGCCCAGGGCAGGAACAGCCATTGTTTGCTCTCCACAGGGCACAGCAATGTCAGGAATGTCACACACCCAGGTGCAGGGACAGAGAACTCCTGCCTGGACACAGCAGCCTGCAGGGGAGGGCAGGGAAGGTTTTTGGCATGGACACAGGTACCTCCTCCCCCATCAGCCCCAAGGAGCAGAGCGGAGACGGGAGGGAACGAGCTGGCAGTGCCAGTCTGTGCCCTTCATGGGGCACAGGGCAAGGCCAGCAGGTCTCACGGTGCTGTGACACAGCTGGCAGTGCCAGGCAGGGCTGATGTGCACCAGGGGCTTTACTGCAGGAAGGGGAAGGCTGGAGATCCCCTTGAACACCTCCACCCTGGGCACCACTTCACCATTACAGGACGACAGCGGGCCTGAGCAAACCCTCCCCAGCCTGGAGAGAATGGGTGGCCCCAGGTGTGGGGAGCAGACAATCCCCTCCCAGCCTGCAGGGACAGGGACTGACCAGCTGGTCTGAAGGATGCTCCTGCCTGCTCACGGGACCCCAGTGCCACGGGCTGCCCGCTCAGGAACTCAGCCAGCACTCACCTGGCCTTGGGGACATCTCCTTAACCTCAGAGCAGCCTTTCCACATGTGGGGTGGAGCAGCCCTTCACAGGAGATAGGAGCAGACAAGTGCTTTTCCTGGGAGTAGTGAGGAGCAGGGTCCTGTTAATTTTGTTTGTCTTTTAAAATTATTTTTTAAGTGAACAGAAGGCTGCTTGTGCCTCCCCTCAGCTCACTGCTGCAGTGCTACAGCCCAACACTTGGCAGCATTTTTGGGCAGCAGTTCTGTACAATGCACAACTGTGTGAGCAGAAAACACAAAAACCACCTCACAGCCACCAGGTCACCCAGGCCTAGCTGGAGAAGATGCTAGAACAAACCTCACAAAGAGTCCCTGAGGCCAGGCAGGCGGGAGCTGAGAAAGGCAGGGCTGTTCCTCATGGAGCAGGAGCACTCCCAGCTCAGGAGCACCTCTGCCAGCCTGGGTAAACACCCACTGCACAAAGGCTTCACACAAGGTGCAGGAACACATCTCCTGCTACATACTGCTGTCCTTCTTGCACTTATTTTTGGAAAACAGGAAGCTCATTGATTTGTTTGCAGAGGTGACCAAAATGGGCCTCGGGAAAGAGCTGTCCTGGTTCAACATCTCGTGTTCCCCACCACAGCCCTCCTGCTGTTCTGAGTGATGCAGATTTCACTTAGTGACTCTGGGCTGAGGCTCAGCAGAAGGGTTTTGGTGCTGAGCTCTCCTTGTGACACTTTGCTGCTGAAAGGGGAAGCTCTGACCTCTCTTGCTGACATTCAAAGACCACAGTGTGAACCAGCACAAAGCAGGAAAACACGAGCTCGTGTGATTTCCGACCTGCTAGCTCTAACTCAGTGAGAGTTCATCCCTGTGTTTGCTGCAGCACATCCAGCTGACAGGAAGCAGGATCAGTGCAGAGATCCTGCAGCTCCAAGGCAACCTCCCACAGCCAGACAGCACTTCACTGAGCAGAGACACTGAGCTGTTTTCTCCAGCACCAGAAGCAATTGGATCACCTCAAATTAATGTCTCTGGACTGAGGGAATCCAAGGAAAGGCTAGACTAATGCAAACCCAAAAACAGGAACTGGGACAGGTCCAAAATCCTGTCCATAGGGTCACTTCAGTTTGTGAACAGTTTGAATTTGGAAAAAAGCTGTTGGTTTGCTGGTTTAGAATTGTGCATTACCTCTTGGTTGTGGGTAAGGAGAGGATGCTGTGTGCAACATGTTCAAAGGGCCTTAAATCACACTCATGGAGTGTGAGCATGCAAGTTCATGCTCATCTTCATGTTCAGTTCAGTTCAGAACATGGATTCCCTCCCTGCCTGGAGCCAGCAGCTGGGCAGGAACCCTCTGCATGCAGCAAGGGCTGTGCTGCTCTTCCAGGTGACCTGCGAAAGCACAGGGGTAGCACCAAACACATCCAGGTCACCAGTGGTTCATGTACCTGGAACCACTGACTCTCTTGCTCTGCAGTAAATGACACAGGAAACTTGAACATGCAACAAGAGCCACACTGTTGCCTGTTGCACATCTTCCAAGGTTTAATAGACACAAAGTGAGTCCATTGTACTGAAGACACTACAATGATTTCATTCTATTGCATGTCCTGACCCAATTACATTTCTCAGAGTACAGTATTGAATGAAAGTTTGGTAGCTTTAAAATTAACAAGTGTGTGAAAACTGTAAGTAAAATAAGCAGCAGCAATAATCTGGGGAATTTTATTAAGAATAGCTAACCTTTAAGTAATAAATACATTCCGAGTTGTGGTGTTTGCTGTTCTCCTGGTTCATTGCCATCCCACTGGTCAAGTTCTCATTGTAGGGTCAGAAATCCTGAGGCCTTTCCTGCCTCAGGGCAGGGGAGCCCCAGCCCCAGTGCCTGTGGGCTGCGGCGGGGGGCGCACGGAGCACTGTGCCCAGAGCCTCCCCCGGTGCCACGGCGCCCGCCCCTTCTCCTGGCAGCACGCCCGGGCCTCCAGACTCGGTGACCCTCGAGGAGAACAGCTGTGTTCGTCTTCTGTTACCTTGAAGAAAGCCAGAGAGGGAGAGGTTACCGTGGCAAGGCACACACTGCAGCGTCCCTCTAAATATAGGCAGCAGCTCTCCTGCTCCCAGCCGGCCAGCAGGCACAGCCACAGCGGCTGCAGCCTGCCAGGAGAGCTGCCAGCTTAACAAACACAGAGCAGCAGTGGGAATCTTCCCCAAGACCAAGACAATATGAATTTCGGTGATGATAATTCATCTCCAGTCTGGCTTGCAGACCCTGGAGTCCCTCTTTGGGTGGGTTACTGTAGGTTAATCCACCACAAGTCCCCACGGAGCGTGCCACGTGAAGAACATCTGCCTCCACTTTCTGAACACAAGCTACAAAATAGGATTATTCTCCCCTTGAGAACAGAAGCTTTTCCAAGAACCTGCAGGGGCTGAAGCGCTGAGTGCAGTGCCCGAGGCAGGGCAGCAGTGCTGGGCCCTGGGCACTGCCCTGCCCTGCCCTGGGCACTGCCCTGCCCTGGGCACTGCCCTGGGCACTGCCCTGCCCTGCCCTGCTCTGCCCTGCCCTGCCCTGGTCACTGCCCTGCCCTGCCCTGCCCTGGGCACCGCTCTCCCTGCCCTGCCCTGGGCACTGCCCTGCCCTGCCCTGCCCTGGGCACTGCCCTGCCCTGCCCTGCTCTGCCCTGCCCTGGGCACTGCCCTGCCCTGTCCTCCCCT